>JAEIFJ010000200.1:0-247500 GCA_018903435.1 Leucophenga varia | reverse complement strand
AACGTTTTGGCTTTGTTTTGACATGATTGATTGAATTGTGCTCTTCGAAACGTCTTAAAATTTATGCTTAACAAATTAAAAGCTATAAAAAAAATAAATATTTAAATTTCGAAAAAAAAAAACGAAAGTGCATTCATGTTATTAACAAACTGTCTGCACGTTTGTATGCATATGGAAAATATAATTTGTCATTACATCAACACAAAATAAGCTAATATTATTTTATTTTTTTGGCAACGAATATTGGCATGCTTTGTGGGTGATATTGTACGAGTATTCAGGGAAACCATTTATCGAAAATAAATGAAAAACACGACTTCATTTAAATGTGTTTAATGCCACAGCCATAGCCATAGCCTAGCTTTCTTTGTTGACTTTTGAAATGAATATTGTTGTTGTCTACAATAAAATAAAAAACAAAAAAAATTAAGACTGCTTGAACTTGTAAAGTATTGAATCGCAACGAATCAAGCTGAGTTGAATTTGTTTTTATTTTTTTATTTTTTTTTTATTTTTATTTTGTCGGCGTATTTTGTATTTAATGTGGGCTCGATTAACCATTGTCTGACTGTGTTGTATATGCGTGACTATCCAAAGCTTATGAGGGCTATAACAACTATTAAATTTTTTTTTTTTTTTTTTGTTTATTTGGTGAAAAAAGAGAAATTGTGTTTTTGGTTGCACTACAAACACAAAATTTGTACCAAATACAAATGAAGTAAATTATTTATATGTACAATAATTAATTTTCTTATGGTTTATTATTAATTTATTTGATAGCGTTTTAAACGCATTTAAACTTAAATTTGTTTGCAGTTAAGTAAATGCGACTTAGAGATACGCTGCAAAACATTTTTTTTTATGAATTATAAACAATAATTTGTCCGTCTGTCCGTTTATTTGTCCGTCTGTCCTTTCATAACTATGCATTACTATCACACAGTTTTGAAAATATTGCGCTAGTATTTTTAGCACTTTCAGACATAAATAGTTTTTATATCCGAAGGGAGAAGATTATATTAAGTTTGTAAAATGTATGTAAAAGGCAGAAGAGGATAGATCCTATAAAGTATCTACAGTATGAAAACTATTATCTCGGAGACCATATTCGAAACCTAAACTCTCTTAAGCCGTCAAGTGAATACTTAAAAACGGGGTTTCTCAAGCCCTATTTTAAGGTATAGCCCCATTGAAAACTATTCTAAAATTTTTAGTTTTTTCATGAAAACTTCTGTGTTATGTAATCTTTGAACTATAATTTAAGTATGAATTATGCCTATAATAATACAAATTAAATATCGGAATATGGGTATTGCGCCTATACAAGTTACCCCAATACAAATCTAACATCCATTTTCGGTTTTTTTTATGATTAGTAAATCTTTTCGATAAATGATTTCAGTATCGATTCAGAACTAAATTTTTGTAAATATATAGTTCCACTTCTTTACAAAAATAACGTACAACCCTCGTTAGATTTTTTTTTACATGTCTACACTTTGTTTTTTAAATACTTATTTGATTCGATTGTTTATGACATTCTATTGTCATACAATATCAATTTAGCGACAATTGTTTGCAATTACACAATCGCAGCAGCACATATTGTCATATCTTCAATTCATGCTGTAGCTGTGGTGTAACAATTGCTCTATTTATCTAGCGATACATATGTATGTATAGTACTTTAACTCTTTATAAAGCACTCGATTAATATCTAAAAAAAAAAAAAAAAATGTTACTGTCAGCTATTTTGCATGCATACTTAAAAAGTATCTACAAGATACATTAATACGTTCATGGCAGCAGCTGTCATCTATGCAACTATTACGATTATTATTATTAAAAAAATAATAATAAAAAAAAAACGCTCGAAAAAGTTAAATTTATTTCCGGTTTCTTTTTTATGCACCACAATTTGACATGTCTTATTGAAATCGACTTTGGTGCAGAGGCGTTTTTCCCTTTCCTTCTTTTTATTTTTTTTTTCTCAACAACTTCAAACATATCGAACACTGTTTCCCGTATAGATTATGTAGTTTGATTGAAAAAAAAGAGTTAATGTGGAAAAAATTGTATTTCAAAATTTTTATGTAATACATTTTTATCTGTTAACATGACAGCTTAAAAGTGATTTGAATATATTTGAATTTTTTTATTTTTTTTTGTTTTTAAGTTGTTTGGGTGCAAAAAAAATGTATGGAAATATTCAAACAAATGCTGCAATCCGCTGAGATAGGCTGCAAAATAATTCTTTTACTAGAAATGTGACTAGCTTGAATTTGAAAAATATTTTTATATAAAAACATTAATAATTGAGTTAAGCTTATTCGGGGGTGACACCAAAATCTCAGAGTTTTGAAGTAATTAAACGAAAATTCACTCCATTACACCGATACTTCGAATTTTTTCATTGATTTACAATTTTTTTTTTTTACTAGTTTTAAAAATTTAAATTTACGAACCGTTATACGTAAAACGAAATCTTATAGCTGTATTTAAAATGGGAAACTCAAAACTCTAGTGGAAGTGTTTTCAATGTCACCCATGTATATTGGCAATATAAAAATATAAGTTCTAAATATTGATTTTCTAGCTGTCATAGTCTTCGAAATCATAGGAAAGAAATGCAGTTTGATAGCTTGTAGGCTTTAAGGATTTAAAAAATGATCCAAAATTATAAACTAATATATTTGTTTAAAAAAAAAAAAAAAACGGAAATTCTTCAGTACTACGAAAGCATAAGTGATATCGAGGCAAGAAGAAAACGTTTTTTACTACTTTTTTTTTTTTTTGAACAGACTTAATCGAAAATGTTGCTATATCACAAAAACTTGTCTTTTTTTCTCGGGATACTTTGAACAGACTTTTTAAATTTTTTCTAAATCAAAATTGTCAATTATTTGTCAGAAAAATAATGACACATTCATAGTGCATCACTTGTACGACCCATTTTAGCTATAAGAATCCAATTTTTTGTTTGTTTATAAATATTAAAAATTTAACAGTTTTGCGAAATTCACAGGTTTACAAAAGAAAAAAACTTGACTGCAATTTATCAAAAATTATAATTATGATTAAAAAAAAATTAAATAAACGAAACAAAACAAGAAAACTTCAATCAATTTTAAAAATGTTTATCAGAAAATGTTCTTCATTTCGAAAATATTTTTGTTTACACTTGCATCAAGTGTATATTTGGGTATTCATTTCTTTTTTTTTTTTTTCTTTTTTCCTGTCTGTAACACTTCAAAAAATTTTAAAATTAAGTGCGGAAATCTTTTAAACACTTTTATGTTCTTTAAAATTTTCAAAACAGATGCCAATTGGCTCGGTGAAGCGTAATAATTTTGGATTTGCTTTTTTAATTAGCGCAAAAAAACACACGCGTTGCTACGACGAACAGAATAAAAAAACAACAATAACATCAATTTTTACAGAGTTGTACGCACTTAATATATATTTTTTCCAATTGAAACTCAATTGGAATAAAATTGCGCGAGTTTATTATTTATTTTTTTTTTTTTTTTTTTGAAAACGTTTTATGCTTTTTTCTTTTTGTGTCAATATTCCGAAACGCCGTTCTGTGCGCTTTGAAAGCCGTTTTAAGACTGAACTGACTGAAGAGTAAATGAAAACTTCGTAAACAATTAATTTTGTTGCCTCAAAACTCAGAAAACAAATTTGTTGTTGTTGCTGCTGCATTTTGAGTGAACGAGTTTGTTGTTGTTGTTGTTGCTTTTTACTCAAAATTGAGTGCTTATTGAGTAAAAATGCTTTTGGGGAAGCGTTTTTTTTTTGTTGAGTAGAACAACAACGTAATTATACAGCGTGAACGCTTGTAAGCATATTGAAGGTGTGCGTGCGTGGTTTACATGAGACAGAAATTCACTTGTTGCAACTAGTTATAGAGTGACCATATTCGTTTTATTTATACGAGTAGTATATTCTTATTAATAAATTTTATCTTAGAATCTACATCTATATGTTAATCTATACATATTCTATATCTCTATCTCTATATATAAAAAGTAAAAAAGATTTCTATGTCCGCTATGAACTTTGAAACCATCCAACCAATGAGCCCCAAATTAGTTTCATTTGAAAGGCAACTATGCAAGTATAATTATAGACCACTAAGACAATGCATTCGGTAAACTTATAAAGTCGATTTACGACTTTTCAAATACAAAAACGTTTTGCTTTTTCGTATGTTTTGATACTAGCCACAACATATTGTGGCCCAAATATATGGCGCTGCAATCAAAAAAAGAACAAGCTAAAAAGTATGTGTATTAGGGAATCCCCAAAAATATTGTATATTACTGACAGCTGTAATAATGAAAAAGATAACAAAGACACAATAAGTTTTCAAAGTCAAATTGATTCAATGCCAGTCCGACTACAAGTAGCTGCAGATTGCCTTGAAATTTTTTTTTTTTTTGTCAAAAGAGTCTAATCATCTAACAGCCGTCACAACTGCTTAAATTAATTTTGAAAAATTCCATCATATTATAATAAAATTTTCAATAACAATAAATTCTGGCAAATTTGGTCACTCTAAAATTTTTTATTAATAGTTTTGTTTTGAATGAATTCCTATGGAACTTGTCGTAGTGTATCGTTTTTTCTTCCTCTTTTTTCGGTTGTTGTTGTTGTTGCTGTTAATAATATACAAGCTTGCGTGCTTTTAAGTATGTATGTATGTATATGTGAATATGCAATTATATATGTAACTCTATTTTTTATCTACTTGTATCTTACAACAACAACAATAACAAGCACAATAAAACAACATCGACACAAGTTTGATTTATATGCAGATTTTTTTGACTTAAAATACTTGAGAAGTGGCGGCTGCTGCTACCACTGAAGACATTGCATAGGCGATTTAAGGTAAACCACTCTTGAGGCAAGGAAATAAAGTGAATAATTTTAATATCAAAGTCAGTTATATACTTGGAAGAAGTAGTAGAGGAGAGTTTCTAATAGCTGAGCTGGTGTACTACAATAAAATAGACAGACAGCCTATTGACAGGTTCACTTGTTCTACTTGTTGTTGTTGTTGCAATTTGTTGTATAAATTTGTGCATCTCAATGTGGGTTGCCACCGCATGAACTTGAAAAAAGTTGTTATTTTGTTTTTATTTTCTGTTTACCCCATTCAATTTTCCATTTATAAAAATTTTATATAGGAAGAAAAGTGTCACATAAATTAAAAAAAACACACACCTAACAACATATTTTAAGTAGGTACATATTTTTTTTTTTAAATAATTAAAAATTAATAATTTATATAAGTTTATTTTTCTTTTGAGATCCAAAAAAGGATGAAATACAAGTGTCTAGCTGACGCCAATGTTAAGTTGATGACGTTGTTATTCTTAACTGGTCTACGCCCTAGGGTATTCGTTTAAAACAAGAAAAATATATTTTATAAGCAAAAAAAAAAAAAAATCAAACTATAAAATTGAATAATTGTTTGTAGCTTGATTAATTACTGTGAACTTTTTTTTTACGATTTATTAATAAAAAACCAAATTGAACAATATTTTATTTTTTTTTTTTTCGGAAGCGATTGTTTAATGCGTAGGTTTATGCTTCAATTATTTTATTATTTTTTTGCTACTTTTGAAAATAAATTTTGTGCATTTTATTTGCCGCGTGTGTAACATAAAAAAGTAAAAAAAAAAATATAAAAATAAATAAAAATATAAACTAATTATAGAAATATTGAGTTAAATCAATTAAAATTTCGTTGCGACGGTTGCAACAGCACATGTTGAAATATTTTTGTGTTGAAGTCAGAGCAATAAATTGAATTTTTGAATTTAAAATTACTTTTATTGCAGTAGAAATGAAATAATTTTCAAATAAAAATTTATTCATAAAAATTTTGAGGCACTTTTATTCACTTGCAGCTTTAATACTGTTTTAATATTAGTTTGATATATGTATATATAAGTAATAACTATATCATTTAAAAGTTTTCAAAAATTTCGACCAGTTTATACCAAATTCAACCAATTTAAACCAAATTCGATCTATATAAATAATAACTTTGTTAATTAGAAGTTTCCAAAAAGTTTTAAAAATTTTGACCAGTTTATACCAAATTCGACCAGTTCAAAAAAATGAAATTCGAGCTGTTTTAACAATTTCGTACAATTAAAACAATTTTTTATTCGTTTCAACAGCTTAAAACAATTTTATAATTTTCGACCAGTTTTGTTATAATAATTTATAACATACAAACAATTTAAATTATTTAATATATTAAATAAATCTTTTCCAAACAATTTGAAGTACGCTTAATTGCGCTTATTGAATTTAAAAAATGATGTCATTTATAAAATTTTTTAATTCTTCTTCCTCAAATATAAATTTTAAATTTTTTTTTTTATATTTCATAGAATTTGTTATTATTGTATTATTTTTTTCCTTTTTGCTTAAAATTTGATGAATTTCAGCTACTCTAAATTATGATAAATCTCTGAATAAATATAATTTTTTTATTAATCTTCGAATGCCAAAAAAAAAAAAACACTACAAAAAAATTCGCGCGTATGCCAAAAGCCAAACAAAAAAAAAAAAACTCATGAGTCATTAAGCAAAATTAAGCATAAGAATAATAATATAATTCAAATTGTTTCAATATTTTTGTTAGCTTTGCAAAAGATACGCTACATGAGATACTTTTTAAGATACAAAAATAATTGCTAAAAAAAATAAAACAGAATCAAACGCCTCTATGGCAAATAAAGAAAAAATGTTCTTAACAATTTACATTATTAACAAAAATGTAAATGCTTTGCAAATATTTTGTTTTTGATTTGTTGAAAACAAATATTAACAAGTAGCTCTAAGCTCAAATGCAGCAACAAGATATAGATAGATATTGTAGTTCCACCTTTGGCAAATAGTACAAGTTATGCAAAATAGCATTTCAAGAGAAACAAAAAACAAAATAAATTTATTTAATAATATATTAAAGATTTAATATTTTTTTTTGTGTGTAGGATTCAGTTGGCATGAATTGACATTGAATTTGTTGTTGCTTTGCGATATTTACGTAGACTTTCGTTACGTTTCATTTTATTTTTCATTTTCGGAAAAGTCAAGTTCTCTGTTATAAATTGTCGCTAATTGTAAATGTCAGCTCAAGTGACAACAACATAATACAAATGGACAGACGGACGGACAGATATAGTGACGAAGTTTGAAGTTCAATTCAGTTGGGATGTAAAACCTACGCATTTTCCATTGTTGGACAATGTCAAGTGAAATTACATGCAAGTATGATAATAAATAATAAAAAAAAGGTAAGGTTAAGTTGATTATAAAATACGCTACTTTTTTTATTTCTTTCATACTACATGTATTAAAAGCTTACGCAGCGCTTTTGAACAGCTGATAGCGCTCGAAAGCTTTATTGCTGCATTCTGATTGGTTTTAAATTTGCACATCAGCTGTTTTTATATAAAAAGCTTATATTACTTTAAGACAGCTTCAAGACAGATTATATGAATAAAAGAAACTTTCTACCTTAATATTTATTTCTGGCATGGACAAAAAAAACGAGAATATACATTACAATGCAACCTTTTAAGGTAACTCAGCACGTAAGAAATTGAGACATATCTTAATTGATGTTAATAAGTACATTTCGATTTGTACAACGAACAACCCAAGCTAAATATAATCCAAAATTGGAATATAAAAGCAACAATATTGATTGCAGTACGCTGAATGATGTTCACAAAACAATCACTGACAGCTGTTATAAATAGTATCCATGTTTATCTTTATAAATTTATCATTCACAAAAATATATTTATTTATTTATTTGTTTAACGCTCCAATTTAAAACGTTTTAGAGTATGAAAACATTTTTGAAAAAACACCTTTTGCTCTTATGCGCGTGCGTTATGTTTTTTTTTTCTTATTTTATTTATTTATTTTTGTTCAGGGTCCAGACAGTGAAGTAAGTAAATACAAATTGTTTATATGAGTTCAGGGCAAAGTTTATTCAACTGCGTTGGCGTTTGCTGCGAATTGTGACTTTGACGAAACAGAAAAAAAAAATTAAAAAAAAATAAAGTAAACCATTTAAAGCTACATTTTCGGAAGCGCAACAAATTTTTAAGATACAAAAGTATCTTATTGCATTCCATTGACACATTGCGTAAGAATTGCATGCCTAGTTTAACTTGAGTAAATGTATATAACTTAATCGTAAATTTAAGATCCGATTTCAATTTGCCCTACAGAAACAAAATAAAATAAATTGGAAAAAAAAAAAAAAAAAAACAAAAAAAAGATCTTTAAAAAACGCATCCGTTGCACAAGACTATTTTCCGCTTGAGGCAACTTTAGGAAAAGTAACTACAACGCAAACTGGTCTTTAACACGCAACGTCTTTAAGATATAAAACAACAACAAGAGACTAGAGCAGCGGGCGTATGCAATGTAAGCATCTCAGACATTGCATTCCAGGCATAGATAAAATCGTTACTCATTGACTAAGTGCTGCAGTGGAGCACTATGCAAGCCAGCAAGTCAATTCGACAAAAATGCCATAGCAAGTAAAATAGCAAGTTCATTAAGATAGTCAGTCTCTGGCTCTATAGTTGTGGCAGCAGTTACAGATACATTCAAAGCAGTTAAATGCTTGTGAAAGATTTACATTTATGGAGCAATCAGTAGACGTTGTATGTTTGCTAAACAAATTGTAAAATGCTCAATAATTAATTGAGATTGGCAGTTGCAGTTGCATTTACTATCGAGCAAAGGATTTAATATAAAATAGTAACAAAAAAGATACAAAGATATTTACTGTAACAGTATAAATACAGTTTTTAACGAGTCTATTGCATACTTTTAGGCATACAGTTTTTAATTTTAATTATTACACAGCAAACTCACCTGCACGAAACACTTCACCACATCCATCGCAGCGTGATGCAAATTGCGCATCATAACAATTGCCACAATAAATTTTATCGGCTTTGGCACCGAATTGCTTATCCACCAGGGACAAATGACATTTAAAGCACAAGAAACAAGCCTCGTGCCAGTGCTTATCTTTATAGGACAGATCCTATAAAAAATAGAATTATATATAATTGTTATTAAAATGACAATTAAATTAAAATTTTAAAAAAAAACTTTTAAATATAATGAAATATTAAACTTATGATTTAATTTACTTCAAAAAAATACTTTTAAATATTCAAATCGAAAGATTTTAATACATTTCACTTTAACATATGTCATGGACAGACAGACAAAAGTGATATTGGCTAATTAACTTAAATAAACGAGTATGGTATGCATGGAAATGATTAGACCCATCTATATAGCTCAGGTCAAAATTAATATCCATTAACTGGCAAAGGTATATGACATGTTTTCGGAATAATCGAATTTTGATCAATGAGTATGTAACAGGCATGGTAACCCTTAAAATACATATGTGTACATGTACATTTATTTTGAATGACTAATTTAAATATATGTATAGCCCAACTCCATCTGTTCTGCTGTCCGTTATATGAGTCAAATGATATCAGAGAATAGTCTGAACTACTTCAAGCGGTGCCCCCTTTAAAAACTTTTGAATTTTAAAACGCAGTTTTTTATGTTCTTAACTAAGTTAAGATAAAGTTTATTACATTTCATTTGTAACCTTATTAAAATGGGTAACCATGGACATATTTCAACGCATAAATTTGTCTATAATTGTCTATAAAAATGTCATTCTGGATTTCACATTAATTCTTTTTTAAATGGACTCAAAAAAGTTTTAAAAGATGTGGCTTGGATTCAGAAAATGATAGTGATTTTCTCTTTATTACATAACAACAATCAAAAATCTTTCGCTATCTATTTGCAGATGATCTCATTTAAAAAAAAAAAAAAAAAAAACTCACCTTCGAATCGATTCCGATGATCTTGTTGCACTCCTCGCACGTATTCGCAAATACATTCTCGTAGCATTTAATGCAATAAGGATGATCATCACGTATGACATAACGTTGTCCAGTCAAACTTTCATCGCATTGCCAGCAACAAAAATGACCGGAATGCCAATCCTTATCCATGGCTTTTGTATATTCACCACTGAAAATTAACTGGAAATACACCCAAATAAAAAAAATATATACAAAAGATGTTGACGATTGGTTTTTTTTTTTTTTTTATAAATATTTTATGTTTAAATTTTTAAATGGAATAGATTTATTTTGATCGGTGTCAGAGTATTAATATTATTATTTTATTATTATTGAAATTTAAAATATTTAAATAGTTAATAAAATTTTAAATACAATTTTATCATTATTTTTTTTTTTGGTGTATTTTTTGTTTAACATGTGTTGTGTATAAAACTTTTCACTGTCACTATAAATATTTTTCTTGTGTGATTTATGTATTTTTTTATATATAAGAAGTAAATAACTTTAAATTTGTTTATTCTAAATTTGTGTGTTTGTGTTGTTGTGGTTTTTGTATTAAAATATTTGTATATATTTTTATTTATTGTATACCTTTTAATTAGTTTTGAGGAGAAGTTGTAACGTGTCATTTTCGATTTTGTGTATTAAGATTTGTTTTGTGCCAAGAAATTCGTTTGTTTTTGAATTGAATTATTTTGTTTTGTTTTTGAAAGTATTTAATGTGAAATAATTTAATTGAAGAAAATCTAGAACAAATATCGAATCGAACGAACTTCAAAAGACACCCAAACACAACAACAAAAATTAACACATTACGTCGAACGAGACATGTACCTCTTCTCCTCATTAGTTTGATCGATTTCGGTTATCTGTACTTCAGATTCGCGACGTTTCGATGTTTTTTTAACTTTCTTCGTTTTTTTAACTTCCGACGAAACCGTTTGCATAATTTCAACATCCGCCATTTTTAGTTTTCGTTATAAAAACCTTCGTGAAAAATAATTATTAAGCAATTTTTTTTTTATTTTATTTTATTTTCGAATGCACTTTAATGACCGACTAAACTTTTCGTTTTGTGCCGTTCTATATACGTATGTAAATTTAGCTCGTTTTCCGGATATATGCATGAACATGAAAATTTCGACAGTAAAAAAATTTTTTTGGTTTTTCCCGAAAACGTTTTGAAGCTTCCCGAGTCAAAATCCCAACTGAGATCGTGTAAACTTTTGAATTGAAAATTTTTAAAATAATGCGGCATATTTCGAAAAAAAAAAATAGAAAAAAAAAAAAACGTTCTGCCTGTCTGTCTCCACACATACGCTCACGCTTTTCTTTCAGAACGTCTCGCGATTGTCGCAGCCGGTATCTCAGAGCAGGCGTACGTACGTGTATCTAGTTTCGCGAAAGTCAAGTGTAAAAATATAATATTTAGAGAGATACAAATCGAAAAAAAAAATATATACAACGAGAGAGAGAAAGCGAGAGAGCAAAGAGTGCATAGCATCTTTAAGATACTTTGGCAACAGATACAGATACAAAAATCAAATAAAGAGCGTAACTGATCGACGAGAGTATTGTTTAAAATAAATATAAAAAAAATGTGCATTATTAACGTAAAATATTTGTTAATAAAACTGTTTACTTTAATATTAGCGCACAAATAAAATTGTATCTATGCAATTCAAACAAAAAAGAAAATAAAATACTTTATAGCTACAATTGCAGCAAATTAAGCAGCATGCAAAATATTATTGGCGGCATGCACAAACACTTTTCGCATTCCTTTTTTTTTATCTTTTTTTAATTTTCCATTTCACTAAACAAAATTTTCTCTTATTCAATAAAAGATACAATTGTATTTCAGGTGCTATTTGCAAATGTGGGCGTTGCCAATAAAATAGTTAGATACATCATGTATGTATGTATCTTTTACACACACACAACATGCTGACATTAGTTTCAACTCATAAAAATATTTTTTTTTTTTTGCATGGCAAAAATCTGAGAAAATTGCGGAAAATTGTTGCCGTAAAAACAGATACACGCATTATGTATGTAATTAGATTTTTTGTTTGTTTTTTTTTTTTTTTTTTGATTTTTGAAAAATTAAATTTGCTCATTGTGCACACGACACAACAGTCACTCGACGGCAAGCAATTTGTGCGCCATACAAACGCTGCTGCTGCCCCCTAGTTTTTCACTAACTTTCCTATATATTGTATACACATACATACTTTTCAATAGACACACGTCAAATTTTATGAAAGAATCAGATCAAGCGTAAATGTGTATTTAAAAAAAAAAAAAAAAAAAAAGTCGCACAAAGATACTTTAGCTTAAGACAGACACACAAAAGCAGCGGCATTAAAAAGAATTTGCTTCGACGGCCTTAATTACTTTGTAGACGTCTTTCATTGACTTAATTGTAGTTTATTTTGACTAAAAATGTTCCTTTTAATTTCTTTAATATTGAAAGAGCTTTTCTGATTTTAATTTATTATTAATTTTTTTTTTTTTTTGCAAATACAAATAATTTACTTAAAAACCTCTTTAAATCATACACAACGCACACAAATTTGATTAAAAGATAAAAAAAATAAAATATATAAATCATATAAATCAAAAAATAAAAACATTACAAACACCTACATTTTCTTAAAACTTACGACGCCACAAGTATAAACTAATAGTGATTTGTAAGAATTTTTAAGTTTTAAAATTTAGGTTTAAAAATGGCCAACATTTTTGGTTTCGACTAATTTATATATTTTAAAAGTCCTTGTTAAAATGAAAAAAAATTGCTTGTAAGATAAGTAAGTTTTTTATGCTACATTTTTAAAATTACGCGATAAAAAATTTGTCTTACATCGAAACAGTGTCAAGAAGACAAGTCCATGACAAGACTTCACATAGACAGTCTTGCAAGACAGGTCATGCAGTAAAGTCTTGCAAGATTTGTCAATGCATGAAGTCATGCAAGACATTTCATGCATGAGGTCTTGCAAGACTTGTCATCCAAGAAATCTTGCAAGACATGTCATCCAACTACGACATTTGTATAATAATGACGTCAAGGAGTTGTATGGGGCTCTCGTTGTTATTTCGTCGAGGAAAAATAGTCATCAATGCAGCAATGATGCCGCGTTGATGACTTTCAAGCTGGGAGCTAATATGAAATATAAAATATAGCAACTTCGTTCAACAAGGACCCTAAAGCTATCTTATAACACCTTGCTAAGTATGTATTTAATTGTCTCGTAAGAGTAGGAGTATGTATTTTTTTTCTTCCCAAACTGTTATAGAATCAATTCTGGGTCAATAAAATAATTTACGAGAAATACTTTTATGTTTAGATATTATTTCGCCAAAAACTTGATTAATGCAATTAATTTGAGCAATTAATCATTTGCAAAAATGTTTTATGCATTTCAATAATAGCTTTGCATAGTATCTGGTAATAAATTTTATGCAAATTAAACAATCTTCTGCAATAAAGCCTGTTCACATCAACTTTGATTAATTAATAAATTTTGACTTGGTTATCATATAGCTCAATTGTTTTTAATTTTATTACCGAGCATTTAGTCCTTTTTCTGTTTTTTTTTTTTTTTCATAAAGCAACAAATTGAATAAATCAAAAGCAAATTAATTAGATCAGATTATGCACTTGAGTTAAAATTTTGGCAATAATCTGGAACGCTGACACAGAAATTTATTGTGCAGAAAGCAGAGAAAAATTTCAATATTCAAAAAGAAATAAGAACAGACAATGACGTTTTAAACTAAATAATCCAATAAGAAAAACAAAATACAACTACTTAATTTAGATTTAAAAAAATATAAATGACAAGAAATAATTTTCATGAAAATTTATTGTATATGATTAAGTTGTAACTAGCGAAAAACATTTAATTTTCAAGAACAAACATTTAATGGGACGCAAGAGGATTTTATAAATTGACAGCAAAGGGCAAAATTAGAAATGCTGCCAAGGAAATTTATGATTGAAATAAGATGCCAAAAAAAAAAAATTAATTAAATATAAATAAAAACAGCAAAAAATAAATAAACAACAACGGAAAACAATTAACAGAAATGTCATCTAGAAAAATATAAAACTAAAACACAAACCACGCCCAAACGCCTAAAATTATTGTATAACAAATTTATTAACATAAAATTTTTTTTTTTGCAAACCAAAATATTTGTAAATGTAGCAAAATTTTGAAATTTTTAAAACAAACTTGTACGCTAAAATTTTTAAAAATTTTATTTAAAAAAAAAAAAGATAGATATAAAGATACAGATACATCTAAAATGTATCTCATATAAAAATTTCTGGCATGCAAATTTATGCAACGAATGAAATGTATCTTGTTGAAATAACTTTTTTGGCTGCAATTTAAGTTTAAAATAAATTTGTTGTGTTTTATTTTTTGTTGTTGTAAAATATAAACTTTTATTTTGTTGTTTTTGTTGCTTTTGAAAATAATCATCGCATCATCGACTTCACATCGTGTTGAAGTCTATGCAGCTATATATAGAGAGAAGATCATCATCATCATCATTCTCCGTTCAGTTTTGATATTTTGATAAAATGCTACATTGCTTGTCTTTTTACAGCTGCATCTGTCGTTATGTAGTTTTAATACCCTACTACTATTTTTTCAGCATTGAAATAATATGTACAGATATGCACAAGCGCAATGATATCATACAAATATTTTTTTATGCATAAAAAGAAAAAAAACAAAATAATTTTTGTTTTTTCAGAATTAATGTAATTGTGTAAATCACAGAAGTCCAGCCATTAGTGTTGGCAAAAAATCATTTTCGGTGATTTTTTCACAGTGATTAAAAAATCGGTCGTTCAGTTATCGAAGATTTTGTGTACCGAACCTGTACAAGCCCGGAATTGCAAATATTTTAATTAAAACAAAGTCGGTTTGTTGTGGTTGGTGTGCCAAAACAGTTCAGTGAGAGGATTTTTTGCAAACTGCGATTTTATCACTGTTTGCAATCACTGCGATTTTAAGTCACAGTCACTAGTCACACGCAACTCAAAAATCACTGTTTTCAAGCATTTTTAAAGGTCAACAAGCAGTCACTAGTGCAATAAATTACTCAATTTCTCTTGGAGCAACTAGCAAAATAATTGAGACCATGGTGTTTTCATATAAAGCTAAAGATTATGATTCCTCAGGTTTCTTTAATTCTGTACCTGTTTTTTTCAGTTTCTTTTCTTAAATCGAAGTGTATTTTATAGTCGCATAGACTTGACTTTATTTAGTATTTAAAATTGTTTATTTTTATAATTTTGTGTATATTATTCTTTGTCATTTACATTTGCTTTTTACATATTATTCTTTCATATATTTTTTTTGTATATAGCAGATAATGTTATTTTTCATGTTCTTGCTCTGTTTTCCTTTTCTTTTTTTTTTTATTTTATTTTATATTAAACGTGTTAATTGGGGCGTGAATGTGTTTTTCATTTTTTATGTGCAGTGATTATCTTTTAAATTGCATTTTAAAAATTAAAAAAAAAATTAAGAAATTTTATTAAAATTATTGTGTGAAAAAGCTGTGCAGATTGTTTTCTTTTCATTTATATTATGCTGCTTTGCTCGGGGCAAAAGAGATATGCTAAGTAAGTATCCAGTTGAAGTTTATGAAGGTTATAAATTTTCCAAAAAAAAATTAACACAATACTAAATCATTTTGAAGCATTAAATTTAATAACAATAATTTTTGGGAAAAAAATGTGTATAAAACAATGTTTTTTTTTTAATAAAATAAAAAAAATATATGCCAAATTGATGCGTTGCAAGTGTCAAATTAAATTGCTTGCACCCGGCACAAAAAATACGAAAAATGTTCAATTTATTTTCATTAAAAAATATTTACTGAAATTCATTTAAAAAAAAAAATGCGTCAAAGACAAGCTGCAAAAATATGCAAAATTTCACTTTATTTGCTTTTTAAATATTTTTTTAAATAAATTCAAGCGTTGCAAAAAGGTGTTTCTTTTTACATGACACAATCGAATGAAAATAATTAAATAAAAATTTAGTAGAATTCATATTTCAAAAATAGTTTTTGTTTTCAATTTTAAGTGCACAGACAAACATTAAAAAAAAAAGATACAAGTAGGAGTCTAATTTTAGCTGAAAAATGAATTCATGTCAAAGCTAAATTTTATCGAATAATGCTTTTTTTTTTTTTTTTTTTTGTTTGTTTTTGTTTTCTTCATTTTGGCAGCAACCTGCGCGTGTACTCTTTTAAATTTAATATTCCATTACGCTTCTTTGAGTTATTACGTAAGAATATTCTTATGTGCTATTTACTCGTAACAAGATGCATTAAATGTGTTTAGTATATTTTTGTATCTATAAGATACATTTGTATCTAAACGAAAAATATACACAATCAAGTGGCGCATAAGTGATGATTCGTGTAAACAAAACAACAAAGTGACACAGTTTTTGTGTTCAGTGTCAGTAGAGATTTTTCTTCATGTACTGTGAAAAGGATCTTTTCTTTTCTTTTCATTTTAAATATGAACTAATGTCGTGTGATGATTTATTTTTGGTTACGTTTGAATTGACAGCAAAAATAAATTGGTTTCACTTGTCATTTTTTTTTTTTTTGCAAACTTTTTTGTTTTGTTTAATTTGACAAAAGACACGACGCAGAACGCAGAAAAATTGATGGCAAAATTTCTATTTCAAAGCAAATGACATACTTTTATGTTTTAAAAAATATATTTTAATTTTTTTTCCACTTGACAGGCATGACGTGTAGCTTCCTGTGTTGATTTCATATTTTAAAAAAAAAAATCGTTACGCTTTTATTGTGAAAAACTTTATGCCTAAAAGTATGCTATAATTTTTTTGTATTTTATATTACATTAACCCTATAGAGGCCATAGTAAAAAAAAAAAATAAACAAATTATTGAATTTAAAAAAGTTTTAAACAATTCTTAAGAATTCGTAAGACACAAAATTATATATTTAAAAATTATTAGAGAAATGCTAGATTATTATATGAAATACAAAACTAAATTAATCCTGTATAGCAAATAAACTACAAGCTTGAAATGTTAAATTTTTTTACAGTAAAACACATATTTTATTTATATATTTTCTGAAATTTAGACCATGTACCATTTGGATACCAAATATATGATTTAAGTCCTCAAATTATCAGATTTCAAAAAGGAAAGTTGGAAGATAGTATTGAAAGGGTTTTAAAATATTAATAAAGTATAACCCTTTTAAGGTCCATGCTTTTTAGATCATGAATGGATTTCAAGACCCAGTTTCATTTATCTGTAACGGATAATGCTAGCCTTTTTTAATATTTGGACCACGGCCATTTTGGAGATCCAAACATTATTTTTAAAAATCGTTCCCTGTTTAATATACAATTATAAATTTATTGAAACGTCGATTTTTAAAAGTAAACTGTAAACAAAATATTTAAATGTTTTTTTTTTCTCGATATATATTTTATTTTTTGCAGCATAAATAATTAATTTATTGTACTAAATAAATAAACTACATTGCAATAAAAATAATAGATAATAAATAATATTTTTTTTTAAGTAAATATTTATATGTATAGTATTAAAGTCGTTTAAAAATTTGTTCGTTAAGTTTATCTTTTTCGCTGGACACTTTTTGTTTTCGATCTTAAAAATAATGATAATTTTTTTCAGTGTATTTTGTTTTAATTACAAATAGTTTTCAATGTATTCTTTTTGCTTTTTGCATGTAGTTGGCCCTTGGCCCCTTTGTATGACATTCAGAGCGACGGCAAAGAGCAGCAGGAACAGAACAGCACAGGGACGGACTGGGTGCAGGTGTAGAGTAGAACTAAGGCTAGTTTCATGGCTGTTGGGCTTTTGAGAATTGTGCATTGATTTTGACATTTGTTTTTTTTTTTTTGTTTTATATATATGCGTGTCTTGTTTTTTTTTTTTTTTTTTTTATGAACATGTCTATAAAAAATAAATAGAATGTAATTATTAATATTATTAAAAAAATTATAAAAAAAATAATTCATACCATTAAAATAAATAAAAATTCAAGCAGAAGGAGGTAGGTGCAAGCGGTTAATTTTTTTTTTTTTTTTTTGTGTTTAGAAAAGCGGATAGAAATTAGCATCTTTAAGTATATCAAAAGTATCCACAATAGATGAACTATTATTTTGATTAGTTCTGGCAACGACATTTGTGTTTGTTGTTGTTGAAGTTGCCGTTGCTGTTATTGGAACTGCGTTAAGTGCCACAGCTGCCATGGATGTATTCTCCGAATTTGATTCTGAAGCTGGTGTTACGCAAATACTTTGAGCTGCGCTAACGCTAGCCAATAAATCACGACGTTCCGATTCCGGCGTTAGATTTGTCGATACCGAAACGGGTGCTATTTCCGATAGAGCTGCAACAATCATTTCATTCATGTGTGCATCTTCTTCTTTTATTTCTGTAGCAAACAAAGTTTCATCCTTAATAGATTTCTTGCGTTTCTTTGTAGTTTTCTTCTTCAAAGTTGTTGTTGTCGTTGTCGTTGTTGTTGCTTCAATATTTTCTTCGGCATCATTTAATTTTGCCAAACTGCTACGCGGTGAGAATAGTGTTGCTGTTGTTGTTGTTTCATCATTGTTGAGACTACTTTTGGAACTGCGTCGCGAACGTGATTTACGTTTCGGAGAATCCGTTGTTGTGTCCATTTGTACGCTGCTGCTACGACGACTGTACAATTGATTCTCATAATCTTCTTCATCTTTGGCATCTTCTTCAGCTTTGGAACCTTTACGTGTCTTCTTTTTGGTTTTAGTCTTTTTCTTTTTAGGTTTCTCGCCGCTATCTTCATTTGGTTCGAGTTGTAAAGTTTCGTTGTGGTTTTCTGCATTCATTTTTAAATCTTCTTCTTCATTTTGCAGCTGCGTTTCATTACACTCCTCTGGCACCAGTTCAAGTCGCTCTCGCTCAGGACTGCGACTGAAGAGCGTTATACTTTCACCTCCCAAACTATAGCGACGCATATCCATATATTCTGCATTCAAATCATCATAATCCTGTAGCAATTCATCGACTTCATCGTTTGATTCAACTTTAGATGCAGTCTCAACGTTTTCCTTGGCTTGTAAATCATCATCATCCACTTTAAAATTCTTACGCCAATTATATTCACGTTTTGGTCTGTAATTGAGATCTACTTCTAAGTCATCTACTTCTGCACTACTTTGTAATTGTGGATTATAGCCATAACGTGAACGTAATCTGGTCGATTGACGCGCTGTAACATTTGCATCACCCAAGTAACGCACTTCACCCTCACGACGCTCAGCATTTGCAGACTTATCCAATGCTTTGGATTTAGCATTACGTTCACTGCTATCACTGCTATTGTTGGCTCTTTCCGTTTCAGATTGTGCGTTTGTTTCACCAACTTCCTGAAAGATGCTCTCATAATCACGTAAAATACCTGACTGCTTACGATTCTTAATGGCATCATTGTAGATTTGTTCTATAAAAGAATCTGGATCGGAATATGGTGTAACACCACCAATGGCACCTTCCTCAATGCCATAGTCTAAAAAATCTTCTACATTTTCTACATCCTCCCAATCATTGGCGTCTCTATTTGCATAACGATCTGCCTCTCGTTCAGCTTCTTCGCACTCGGACGTTTCATGATGTGATTCATCTGTTGGGCCACCACGCTCGTTATAATCCGAAATACCTTCATCGAATTCTTCGTCTTCGTTTTCAACATCAACAACAGTTTGACGTTCATCTTCGCTGTCATCATATGACTCATGCTCATCATCGGTATTCGAAGCATCATCTGGAAATTGCGGTGATATATCATCAGCAGATGAATTAGACTCCACAACCTCGTCCTTATCTTGTTGTTGCTGTTGTGCATCGTCAATAAAACTTCCCGCAAGATTCAATTTCGAAATATCAAAATCGGCGCCATAAAAATCTTCCTTTAACCAAGTTCTTGTGCCGGTTAAGGTGCGTACTTCAATTTGTGAGACACAGACAAAATCATCGCTTGGATACTCTTCAACTGGTTGCTCTTGTGCTAAAGAATAACGCCGATAATGATGATATTCATCTGGTTCCATATTTAAAATGTCAGTATCTTGCATTAGTGCCGAATCCGAAGCACGTCGCTCACTATCCAAAAAATCGACATTTAAATGTTTCGAAAAATTCTGAAAATTCATAGTTGATGCCGCAAATTGATCTAAAAGTTGATCCTGCATTTCACGCTTGGTTACCTCAGCATCGATGCTCTTCAGTGCCTCAACTTGTTCATCAGCTAAAGGGGAACGACTTTGACTGCGTGAACGTTGAAATTCTGCAGTTCTATGACGCAAATCATCCAACTGTGCAGGCTAAATCCAACGATTCACCTACATAAGTGGAACGTTTAAAACCACTCGAAAGTAATTCTTCCTTAAGCCGCTGCGTATCGTGTACTTCCTCGGAGAGCGTGCGTTCGTAATCATAAGCTTTGGGCTTAGCTCCAAGCTGTTTCTCATCTGAAACTAAAGCGGAGGCTGTGTTAAGTGAATCGAGTATTGCAGCTTGCAATTCACGTTGTGCCGCTGCTTGTGCTCTAGCAATTTCAAGATCTTCTGCATCCAAAGATGTTGTTGCACTCTCAGAATCTTCAATCATATCGTCGTCATCATCATCATTTGCATATGGAGCAAAACCAAAATCCACTGATGCTCCAACATATGTCGAACGTTTAAAACCCGAGGCAAGTATTTCCGCTTTAATGCGTTGTACATCGAGACACTCTTCGGATATTGTGCGCTCGTATTCGGGTGTTATGGGTGAAGTAGAGCGTTGATGTTGTTTAGTTGGTAAAATAGTGCTTTCAGCTTGGTGCGCTTCTTCTAGTTGTTCTAGCTTTAAATTATTTAGATCTTCTTGAGTTGGTAGAAAATCTCCTTCTGTGGGTTGCAGTTGTTCTTCTTTGTGTTCCAGTGCAAGTGGACTCTCCTTAGTTAGTAAGCTTTCATCACTTATGGGTCGCTGCTCCTCTTCCAAATCTACCAATTCTAGTTCACTTGGACTCAGCAAACGTAGCTCAATCTCTTCACTAGCATTTGTCAATTTGTATAAAGCCTCAAGATCTACTTCACGTTGCTTAGCAGCCAGCATGCTTTCATATTCCTCTGAGTTTTTACACAGCGTTTTGGTATCAGAGGCCTCCGTATTCAGCATAACATGAAAATTATAATTATCACTAAGCTGTGACAAAAGTATATCACGATTCGGTGTTACCTTAAACTTTGGCAATTGTGTTTCTTTACTCTCCAACGCCAATACACTCTCGTATTCTTCGGTAACTTTTTGCAACATTTTACTATCCGAAGCTTCCGAATTTAGCATAACATGAAAATTATAATTATCACTAAGTTCTGCTAAAATTTGATCTCTATTTGGTGACATGGAACGTGAGCGGGATGGTGATAGTGAGCGTGCGTTATGTGCATCCAATATATCTTCAGTTGAGTCTTCAGTTTCATAAACATATTCAATTGATATGGCAGTGGGTTCTGGTGTCTTAGCACGCTCCTGCATTTTTTCAAAGAGTTCATCGTTTTGTGCTATTAGCTTATGACGCCTTGACTCGATGCTACGTTCAAAATTTGCTGCATTCGGTAATGGAGTCTTCGAACGGCTGCGTGTATGCGAACGTGAACGATTGATGCGTAATTGCTCGACAAGTTTTGCAATGCTTTCGGTGGTATCACATTCCTCAGTCAAATCCATTTCCATTTGGGTTTCGGTTTCAGTTTGAACTTCAACACATTCTACTGATATTGTCGGTACCGGAGATTTCATTTCCGTTGTATTACTTTGTTCTGCACTTTTTATCTTTTCTGTTAATTGCTCGAAAAGTTCATCATTATGTTGTATGCGTTTCACACGTCTACTTTCCAAACTACGCGCTACATTATCCGCTGTTGGCAACGGCGAACGCGAACGTGATCTGGAACGTGCTCTTTCAGCACGTAATGATTCAACGAATTCTCGTATATTATCCTGAGTCTGCATACTCTCATCCAAATCAGTATCCATTTTTGTTGTCTCATTAGCTTCTTCGATGCGTATTTCCGGCATCGGTGATGGTGAACGACTTCTACTATGCGCTGCTAGCAATGATTCTACAAAACATTCAAGATTTGGTTTACTCAAAACGGTTTGTTCGCTCTCAGCCGTGTCTGTTTCCATTCCACTAGCGTTATTTTGTATAAATTTTTCATAAATTTCCTCATTATGCTTTATTAAACGACTGCGACGTGTTGCAATGCTACGCTCCAGATTATCCGAGGTGGGCAATGGAGAACGTGAACGTGATCTTGAACCAGCGCGTATACGCGATTCACGTAAAGTTTCCACTAGTGTTTGCGTATGTTGTGTTTCTTCTGTTTCTTGAAACTCATAAATCATTGTTTGTATTTCTGGCTGCGCTTTATTAGGATCATCAGCAACAAGTTGCAGTTGTAGTGCTTCACTTGCTGTCCCCGTCTGTAGATTGGCTTCAATGAAAATCGATAATAGTTTCACGATTAAACTCATTTTCCGCCAATTGATCTGTATCATCATAAACTTCAATGGTTTTTTTGTTGTCATTATCATCAATATTCATTTCGTTGGCAACATTTTTCGGTTGTGGTGTACTGGGTTCCGATGGCGCTGGTGATGGATTACGTGAAGTCGAACGTGAGCGTGAAGGATTCACAGATGCTGTAAAATCATAAAAGTCGCTAAGACCTTCCATAATAAGTCCATAACTATCACGCCATGGTGCTACATCAGGTTCGTGTATGGTAATAGTTGGAGAATTAATCGAGCTTGGTTGAGGAGAGCTGATCTTCTCTTCCTTCTCTTCACGCCAGCGTTCTTCATATTGATTAATTTCTTCGATGCGTGGACTGCGTCGTAAGCGTGGTGAACTAGAAGCACTTGCATTAGCATTAGCATCCTCCGTAATATTGGAGGTTTGTAACTAGGTTGGCAGTAGGCAGAGTGGTTGGTGGTAAGGTAGATATAGCGTTAGGGCAAAAGCGTAGGGTATGTATGTAATTAAGCAAAATAAAAGCAGAAGCAGATATTAAAAGCAAAGCATTTAAAGTAAAAATTATTAATTTTTTGGCAATAACTTACATTGGATTTGTTGTCACTGTTGCTCAGATCCTTTGATGTTTCACTGCTGTCCTTTTCCTGCATTACAGTTATGTACTTTAAAAGAGAATATCTTCACACTAGCGGTAAATACTCACTGTAGTTTCCTTTGACAACTGCTGTTGTTGTTGTAATGCTGTCACAGCCTCTTCATTCTGCGCATGTGTTGCTTCTTCGAATGAAGAAGTTTTTGGCAGATTATTAGCATCTACTTCCTCTTGCACTTCACCGCCCGTTGCAGGTCGTTCAAACTCCAGTTCTTCTTCATCGATAGACATTGCTTTCTCACGCTTCCAGAATTCTGTATCTTTATAATGCTCTGGTACCACTTCACCCCATGGATTTGTGTCGTCTTCGTCAAGCAATTCACTGGCATCAACCTCCTCCGCTGTTGGTTTCATATCTTTTGCTGGACTACGTTTATGTCGTCGATGTTGCGACTTAACGCGTAACGTCGGCTCACTAGTATACTTAATCGGTTGATAATCACTTTTTTCGCCATGACGCAGTTCTTCTTCTTCCAGTGAGGTAAACATTTTCACTTCTTCTTCGCGTGAGTGTCGTGATTCACGTGATGAATTTGAACTACCACTTGAACGTCGCTTTTTGAAAGCGCGTCTACGTCCGGAGCCATCTTCACGAAATAGCGGTCGATTCTTAATGCCATCTAATGAACGTAAATAGTCATCAGTGTACATCGTTACGTCTGGCACAATATCTTCAATACCATCTGGTTCCTGTCGCTCCTGATTGTTGTTGTTATTGTTAAAATCATCCGACGCTTGTGTACTAAAAGATGACTGTTGACTTGAGTTCGGTTCCAGCGAAGTACCTTCATCGGAAACACTTGGAAAGAGTAAAGGTTTGGAGCTATGCGAATAAGCGTGTTCTGAGCTTGTCTGTCCGAATTGTGTTTTGACTTTTTGTACTATAGGCTCATAGGTTTCAGTATATTTCGGTGGTATGATTTTCTTTACACATGGTTCTTCCACAACAGGAACTTGACCTTCGTGTTCTGCTACTGAAGCTGCTTCCAGCATACGTTGTTGTAACGCTACCATTTCTTCCTCAGCCTCAAGAAACAGGCGTGCATTTTCTTCGATTAATTTTTGTTTTTCCAGACGTTCACTTTCTTTTTGTAATAAACGCTCCACTTGCAGCGCTGCTTCTTGTGCTTCTTCTTCCAACTCACTTTCGGTGGCGCTTAGCTTACGTGCACGTTCTGCCTCGAGCAAACGTTTTACTATCTCAGCATCACGGTGTGTTTGCGCTGCTTCCGCTTCTTCTTCTTGCTTCCTTTGCGCTGCAGCACGTTTAGTTTCCGATTCTAATAATTTACGCTCATTTTCGGCTCTCTCTTGCTCTTCCAATAGTTTTCGCTCATTTTCGGCATGCTCTCGTGCAATACGTTGTCTTTCGGCTTCTAAGAGTTTACGTTCATTCTCTTCGGCTTCTAAGCGGTCGGCTTCTTTTTGCGCTGCCTCTTCTATTCTTCGTTGTTCCGCCTCACGCGCTCTTTCAGCCTCCAAGAGTTTACGTGTATTTTCTGCATCTTCCAATTCTTTTTGTTTCTTTTTTTGCTGCTCCGCTTCCGCTTCCTCAGCCTGTCGTTGTCGCTCCATTGCCAAACGTGCCTCTGCCTCTTCCAGCTGTTTGCGTGTTTCGATTTCAATACGTTTCTGACGCTCCAATTCAGCTTCTATCTCACGACGTCGCTCTTCACTTAGCTGCTCACTGCTGTTATTTAAGTGTGCCGGATCAACACGAAAGCCATTTACATATGCTACACCATCCTGCATGGCATTTGTACCCACTGCAGCTTCTCTTGCATGTGCCGCTGCCTGACGTTCACGTAATTCATCCTGTAGGCGCTGTAAATTCTGTTGATTCTCTTCGCCACTTTGTACGCCTTGAGCATCGGAATGCCGAAAACTCCAATGTATTAAACGTTGCACCACAAAGAAGATTTCCAAGGCACCAAAGTAGCTGATCACTATGGAGAACACCAGCTCACCCATCTCGCCAAGCGGATCGTCCGACATTTTGCGGCACTTTTGCTCTGATCAAAAAAAAAAAAAAAAAACTTGCGTAATTCACTGCAGCTATTAGAGATTTGCAATTACATACAATTCGCACTTTTCTGCTGTCACCAATGTCGTCGTATTCTATAAACAATTCACCATCTGATTAATTCTCAACTGATTAATTTCGTAAACACTATCCGAATTGCTTTTTTATTCGTTCTTCACTTCGGAACGTGCGAATTTCGACTAACTGTCCGTTCGTTCTATTGTCCGTCTGTCGACTCACTTAAGTGATTAGGTAATTCAATAAATTTTCGCAAAATAAAATTTTCTTTATTTTTTGCTTTGAATTTGTTTATTTGTTAGCGTTTTTTTTTTTTTTTTATCTTTTGTCAGACTTTTCGCGTAATTTTCTCGAGAAATATTTTTAGCCGATTTTTGCGTTTGTATTAAAATTTATGTTTATTTCTTTTCGAAAAAACAAAAATAATATATTAAATTTTTAACAGAATTTAAAATTGACAGCAAGAGAGCACTTTAGAGCACTATTTTATTCCACTTGGTTGCACACGGCTTTGCCCGTTGCCGAAAAATGTTGATGTGATGCGCGTTAATCGATCGTTGCTCAGCGACTAATCAATGCGCAAATTAGTATATCTAAAGGGCTCGAATTTGGTTTTCATCTGCTGCTGCTGCTTTACATTCTTTAGCAGCAGTAGCAGCGGCGACCGAAATCGTATAAAATGAATCACGCCGCAAATAGCTGCACGCCGTAAACGCCAAAAAGCCGCCGCAAATAAAAAGATAATTGAATACGTCGTTGTAGATCCGTAAAGGTGCAAATAAAAATAGAGTCAAAAGAGCGCAAAAAGGTACAAAAATAAATTTGCGGCTACGTAGCAGAAAAGTCACTAATTGTCGTTCAATCACGACAAGAGAAAAAGTGGTGCACAATGTTGACAACAAAACAGCAAAAAATGTTTGGCGCGAGAAAGATTCGGATTTTGGACGAGCGGGCGGTTGGTGTCAAGAAAACTTTTGGCCAATGACGCGATTTAACACTGACGAGTGATGTTTCGGACGCGCGTTGTACAATGGTCGGCGGCCCAGTGTCAAATGCCAAACAAAATTTCTTAAATAGCATTTTTCGCTAAAAAACATTTGGACATGGGGTGAGTCGGAAAAAAATTAAATATTATAGAATTGACTACGAGACTCGACTACGAATATTCAAGAAAATTTACATACAACATAAAAAATTGAAATAGTTGTGTAAAGAAGCCATTTACAATATTATTCGTCGAACTAAGTAAGGGCATTTTATTGAGATTTTAACCCAAAACAATGTTTGGAATTTCTAGATTAGGTAATAAAAAATAGGATTCGATTTGATAAAAGTTATCTGCAGTAAAAAAGTTTGGTGGTTTATAACATTAAAAGGCTCTGAAATAGGCTGACTTAAAAGTCGGACAGACAGACCGGAGACAGCAAGATCAACTAAGCTTTCGATGCTGATCAAAAATGTACTTTATAAGGAGTTGCGACCCATTTTCAAGGCGATAGCTGTTATTGAGGTTTTTTAAATTTTTTCTCGAAATTGAAAACCATTTTCGCTCCCCCTTGAAGCAAAAGAAAAAAGGCCAAAATAGCGCCAACGTCATCGTCAATATGCGTTTGTTAGTTTTTCTAATCAGATAGTTTTCTTTTTTTTCTTTTTAATATTTCTAGAGCTGCGATTTTTCAAAGAAACACACACACACTTTTTATACACATTTTATACACACACACATACACACAATACAAAGTGTCCCCTGAGCATGCAGCGACATTGTCTATTTTATTTTGTTTTTATAGCATTTTCGCATTTTAAGTATTTTAGCTATAAAAGTATCTAAAAGATACATTTATGCCGATTTTGTTTATATTTTAAGCTTTTCTTTTTTATAATTTTTTTTTTAGATGCTCACTCTCTCTCTCTTTCGCTCTTTTATTCTAAAATTTATTTTTGGGAGATTTTTGTTTTCAATGTCAACAAATGAAAACATGTGCAGCGATTATTTTTTATTTTTATTTTTGATTGCATGAAAAATTTTTGTATTTGACAAATTCTTATTTGCCAAGCGTAAATGATATACTGTGGCCAAGTGTGCCACAGTCACAGCAACAACAACAACAACAATGAAGACGACAATGATGCGTTGCATGTAGATATAAACAGAGTGAGAGAGGAGGAGAACAAAGATAGATAATGCTGATGATCTTCATATTGACACTGACATCATCAACTTTAAGGTCTTCTGCGTTTTTGAGATATATTTGGGACTATGAAATCATTACATGATTATGGCGCTGTGTACATTTTTATTTTAAGTTTATAAGAACAATTTGTTTTTCTTATTAGTTTTGTAGTTGAAATTTGTTTTTAAGTAATTTTAAGTGTACTAAAATAAATCAAATTTAAAATTTTTACTATTTATAATAAAAAATTTTTAAAAACATTGTAAACATAAAATAAAATAAACACACTCAAACTTTTCTTACTATATGGAATTGTAAAGCTTGAAATCGAAAAAATTTTGTCTGTATGAGATGCAATATCGTTATGATTTTTTTCTAATTATGGGCTCATTTCAATAAAAAATGATCTACATAAAAATAGTAAAAGTTAAAAACAATTTTACAGAATTCGCCAGCTTAAAAATAAGACTGTCAATAGCGTTCGGGTGGTATGGTTCCGGTTTGAATTCCATACAAATATTCTTTTTTTAATAAGTTTAATTTTAAATTTTATTTTAATTCCACACTGTACCTATTTACATGGCATTTCGCTGTAGGTAGATAGATACTATATACATATAATACAAATATTTTCTCAATTGAATATTTTTTTTCACACAACATGCCAATAAAATTGAATAACAAATCGCACACGTCAAAAATACTTGAGATATTTTCAGAAATTATTTTGAAACAAATTTTCAATTTGTTTTCAATCACATTTCAATTTGTTTATTGCGTATACGCACTGTTTTTTTTTTTTTTTTTTTTTTGCTTCTTTATTGTTATAATTTTTTAAAATATTCAAATTATTTAAAATTTTTTTTTTAAATTAAAAAATGTTTTTTAAAATTTTTTTATTTATTTTTGAGAAAAACTTACTTATAAACTCAACGCACGAGTTCAATAAATTCAACTAAAATACAAAGCAAACCGGAATCGCAACAAAAGTAAACTAAACTAAAAAGTATTTCCTGGCAAAAGGACATTTATTCTTTTATAGCAAAAAATAGTTTATACAATTAAAAGTAAAGTTCAAAACGAAAAGAAACAAACAGTAGTATGCGCTGCATTGAGCAGCACAATTCAATAAGTAAAACCGCGCCTTAAAAAAATATTACATTGTGTATAAAAAACCACACGAGTCACGGTTAAGGTTATTGATAAGAATAACGCAAGGATAATTGAAGGAAAAAAGTAATTTTTTTTAATAGAAATTTCCTTTTATAGCTATTTTTAATTACAAACAGCAAGTTTAGATATAACGCAGCGCAAGCTGGGTTGCACTTTCATTAGCAAAAAAAAAAATATTCTGCAGCACACTAATTAAGTAAAAAGTTAATAATAAAAAAAATCACTCACCTCATCACAGCCAGCACAGCGAGGTTTCAACATTTCCGCATAATGTCGCTCACAATAGATTTTATCCTCATGCACACAATAGGTCAAATCAACCAAAAGTTCATTACAAGTGCTGCACGTAAAGCATTTCGGATGCCACATAATGCTCTCAACAAATTTTGGCGCAGCTACAATCATTTCGCCGGCGTTAATTTCATTATCGCAATGCGTACAATGCTCATCGTAGGGTGCATCCTTGATATAAGCTGCAGGAAAAGAAAAATAGAAAATTAATTAATTAAAAATAAGAAATGATTTTTTTTTTAATTTATAAACTAACCAATATCCAATGCAATTTCATTACGCGCCGTTATAAAATCCTCAAACGATGCCTCATGCTGCAATTCCAAATGTTTACAGTGCTCCAAGGCCAAATCCTGTTTGGGTAATTGATATGAGATCTGCTGTTCACGCATGCGTGCACCCTCTGTACCAATGCTTGGCACTTTCTCTGTTGGCAATTGCTCAAAATAACGATTTATGCGTGATGATGCGCGTATGCCCGGTGGTACCCAGGTAAAACCCAAATCGCGTGGCTCAACACCGGAATCAGCAGGAGAAAGCACTTTAAAGCCAAGACGTTCGTGTACGTTTGTGGTTTGTTGTTGATAAATGGCATGCGCTTCGCGAGGACATTTGCATGATTGACAGGTTTTTCTGTAAAGAAGAAAAAAAAAGAAATATTTAAATATTACGTATACGCAATAAAAACAAATTTAAATAACGCATACGACGCGTGTTTTTTTTTTCTATTTCTGTTTGTACACTGTTAACTAACATTTCTGTTAACAGCGCAAAAGCTTTAACACTGCCATCTAACGTTAAAATTATTTTCTGTTATATTTAAAAATTGAATTTCACCACTTTGCTGCTTACCTGACAATGAGATCATAGATTTCTTTCTTATCAAATACTTTACAATAAATATTGAGCACTTTTAAACATGCATAATCCATGCCTGTCCATGGCACATCACTGGACGCCATTGCCACCCAGAGTGGACAATCAGCGTGACGCTCCAAGTCAAGCATTTTAACCATTATTTTTTGTTTTTCGTTTGGTTGTAGTAAATTTTAACTAAGTACTTTTTTATTTTTATTTTGAATTTTAATTTAGTTTCAAACAGTTCAATTCAATTGCAAGAAGCCAGTTTTCTTTAAAAAAAAAAGTTTAAATAACTTTAAACATAATTGGCAAATTAATTCAATAGCTTTGGTTTCATTGACATTTTATATTTTCAGTGTTTATAAAACTCAAATAAATAAATGTAAATAAAAAAAATGTTTTTAGTGTTTTCATATTTTTATTTAATTTCATTCATAATCATTGTATGTAATCTAATTGTTTCTCATATCTGCACAAAAATAGCATTTTTTGTTTGTTTACTATTTAAGGTACAATTAAATTTATTTACGAACGCAAAACAATTTTTATTGGAATTTTAATTATTTTTTCTGTTTAAACTATTTTTCTGAAAATATACAATATTTTCATAAAAAATACAACCACCCACAATTATGTGCAAGAATAGAAAAACGTGCTTATTACTTTGTTTTCAAAATATTTCTAATTATTTGTTGAACAGAAATGCAGGTAAGTACACTAAGAAAAATATCGTATCAAGAGATGAAGAGAAAATTCAATAATACAAAACTCTCGCACACATTCATTGTTTTTAAGTTGAGACAAACAAGCTGCTTTGTGCAAAAGTTGTACTCAAACAAAGAGGCAAAGTTGAGAGAATATTTGAAAATATTTTTAAGAGCAACTCATATTGGAGTACAACTACAAGATCGTAAAGATGAGTACATATAGCAATGGCTGTCTGTCCAACCCATCCGCTCGTCCTGCTCTACGCTGTTTTAGACAATCGATTACGGAGTTCATAGAAGATACAAAATTGAAATTAAGATTCGTCTGAGCTCAAGTTTACATTCAAACATTTTTAAGCTCATTTTGCATGGGTAATATTTTTTCTATTATTTTTTTTTTTTTGTTTGAACATTTATGTGAATAATTTCCTACAGTGTATCCACATAAAATGTTTGGTAAGTTTAAAATAGAATTTGCTGCAAATAATTCTTTTTTGAAATATAAATAAACTAAAACGTTTATTTATATAAATAAAACATTTAACTCACAGCTAAACAAATAAAGATAGAAACTTTTAGATAAAATCAAAATACAACTAAAATTTTTCGCACAAAATTAAATCGAAAAAAGCTACTGATGAATACTTTCGCATAACATTTCAAGTCGACAATATAAAGTGTCATGATTATTTTTATAGTTCACGTAGCTACTTCGCACTCTTAAAAAAATTCAACATAAAAAAACTAAACTACTTTTTAAAATGTCACTAAATAAATAGTCAAACAAACAGACGGACACGGACAGACAGACACATAGCAAAATAAATGTCATTTAAACTTTTTTGATAAGATTAATAAAGGTCGTAATAAGGGGAGCAAAAAAATAAAGCAAAATAAAATGACGAAACTTTATTATATAAGAAGTAGGGTGCTTGCCATGATGTCATACAGCATAAAAAAAAAAAACAAATTGTGGAGCAGCGAACAAAATCAAATCAAAAATACAGCAGAGTTTCGCGGTAAAACTAAATTAAATAAGAAGATAAGCCAATAATAGCTAATGACATGAATTGCGTTCGTTTTGAAAGATAAATCTTGAAATGGCAAAAATAAAAATAATTATAAGGTAAAAGCTTTATATCTAAAAAAAAAAAAAAAAATAAAATAAAAGCGGAAAGAAATGTTGCTTCATTGACGTCGATGATTTTTGTATTGCTTTCTGAGATTAACATGTGCGCGTACTCTTATGCCTTTTAAGGTGAGCTAGAAACTTTGTAACTACTTCATCCAAGCATAAACGAATGCAAAAAAACCATAGACAAAGTCAAGATCTGACAATGGACAGACGGACTATAAGATGTTTTTTTTTTTTTAATTTTGTAATTTACGTTGTAAAACATGCGGAAAGTTGCAAACAAAAAATATTAACAAAATTTTTTTTTGTTGTATGCAATTAATTTGCTAATTTAAATTGCTGACACAACGCGTTGCAATAATAACAAAAACAACAACAACAACAGCAACAGCGAACACAATTATCGAGAGTTGTGTGTTTTGAGGTGCTGCATTTTCGCAATAGACAAGTTTTGTAAAAACGGAAACAATTGTTAACCCAATGTATGAGAAGTACGTCTATCTATCTATCTAGTTTCTGATTCATGCATTTTAATTTCGTTTAGATACATTCATCGTGATCTTTTGTCTTTGTATTTATATACAAATAATTTTTCATTGGAATAGTCAGCGCTATAAATGTTTAATTTAGTAATTTATCATATTATAATTTACTGTTTAAACGAAGAAATAGTCTATGAGTGCGTTGAATAAAAAGAATTGAGTAGTTTTAATAATACATAAAGGTTCTTTAAATACAAAATCAAAAAGGTTTATAGAAGAAGGAAACAGAGAGCATTGAGTGACTTTCCCCGTTAGGTCACAAAGAGAGCGCCCCAATCTTGGGGAAATCTTTCCAGAAATACCTTTGCGTAAAAAGTCATCGTCACGCCAGAAATTATCGCTAAAATTCATAGAAATGATATTGTATAAAATTTGTTAACTGGCACAGTCTTGAGAGGTAAATTTTTTAACAAAATTAAAAAACACAAGCAATGTAAAATTGCACGAAAATCTTACATTGTGTGTCTTGGCCCTTATTTGAAATTCGATACAAAAAGCAAATAATGATTTTTTGTTTTTTGTTTCTGTAAATAAATTTTAATTAAAATTTAACAACAACAAAAAAAATCATAGAAAAAACAATTACAGCTCCAATTTCTCTTTTCATTTTTAACACATTTTCATATAATTTTATTGAAACTGAACTCAAATAGATATTCTCATTTATCATAATTAATAATAATGTTTGTGTGCGTAAAACGCAAAACTTTTTTTTTTTTTGCGGCATTCATACAATAAATAAAATAATTTTTTTGTAACTCGTATTTAATTAAAATAAAATACACAAAATCGTATAAAACTGATAAGCAAAATTAATGCAAGGGAAAAAAATGAAACAAAATAAACTGAAACTGAAATGTATCGAATCGAATGAAAACCAAAACAAATAAACCGGCGGCAACGGAAAATAAACTTCGGCAGCAGTTAGATTTAATTAAAGCAGATACATTCGACTCTATACATACATATACTGTATACATAATAATAATATATTTCGTACGTTTATGTATATATGTAATCAGTATTTGGCACTTAATAGCGTTGCAATCAGAGCAGAATCATAATGTATCTAGATACATTCATACATACTCGTATATGATGAAAACTTTGACAAAAGCAAATAGAAAGCAAAATGTTTGTTTATATATTTTTCGTTATGATGACAACAATTACAATTGATAAGCCTCAAAGTTATTTTCATCAAAATGTTTATTGTTTTTGCTCTGTTGCTGCTGCCGCATAGGCAACCGACCGACAATTTGTGGCAACTTTGTAGTTGTTGTTGCTCAATGTGTACAATTCTATTCATATCAAATCTATCCATTCTGTTCTGTTATTTTGTGCATACTTTATAGCCTTTATGACACCCTAGAGCAACATTATATTTATATTTGCAATGTTCAAATTATAAATTGGTTGCTTACGCGTGTTTGTCGAATCATAGAAAATAAAAACAAAAACCTTGAATTTTTATACATAAATTTACTGCATTTCTGTGAGAAATATTTTTTTTCCCGTGCTGCAAATGCTTATTTTCTCCCTTTGTGCAAATCCGATTTATGTGCATAAATGAAATCGTATTAGAGAGACAATATGATAGATAGATAGATATAAAGTGCAATGTATCTAAATGCAGCAATCTCAGTTTCCTCTACTTTTTTTTTTTAAATAAAAAAGATACTTTAGTGTATTATTACTCTACTTACTGATAGATACTTATAGACAGTATGCACAAGCTTATTATATTTTTTTTAAACCCTTTTTTCTATCTTTTTTTTCTGTTGCAGCTCTTCACTTTCAATTAAGTCTGTTTTAATGCGATTAAAACGACAATGCAGCGCAATAATACGCGATGATTGTAGAGTGACCAATTGAGTGAATTGGGTCAAAGGTTAAAAAAAAAAACAAATAAAGAGAATAATGTGCAAATAAAATATTTATTTAAGGATGTTTTTAATTTAAATATTGGAATTTTTTTGCTTTTGCCCTTTACTTGCTCTTTAAAGCGAATGTATAGAACAGCAATAGTAAAAAAAAATGGTCACCTTTATATTATTCATTCATGCAACATGCTCAAAGGCAATATTAAATGCAATATTAGAGAAGTGAGAAGCAAATTGAATGCGTTGAATTTTAAATGAGTAAAAGTGCGACTACATACACAAACATAAATGGGTAATTTAAACGCTAATTGAGTCAAAGACCAAACGAGATATCACTGCACAAAAAAATAAAAGAAAATAATAAAATAAAAAATCAAAACAGATTATAAAACTGTGCTAAAAGGAAAAATCTGTTTAATATAATAAATGCACTTTTATCAAATGAAAATAGAAAAATATGTGCATGGATTTTAGTGATAAACAACTTCTAGTAAAGATTTATGGTGTGCTCGCGTTTTATCTTTGTAAAAGATACAAACAAGATAAATGATAAAAAAAAAATTAAGAAAAATATTTACAAAGCCGCGTAAATAAATCTTGTCACACTTTTGCGCTTAATTTGCACCAAAACACCAACAACAACAACGACTGAGATTGAAGCTTAAACTGTTGCTTAAATTGTATCTGTAAATGTATCTGAAACTGTATTTCGTATTTGCTTTACATGCAACTTGTAAATTATGTTTGCGCACTTGTTGACAGTCAAGTGACAGATTCTCTTATTTTCTTCTACTTTCAAGCTGAATTTGCTTAAACAAATTTCTTCTTTTTTTTTTTAATTTAATCTGAACAAAATTTACAAATTCAGCGAAAATTTGCACGCATGTCACATTAATGTCAATGATATTTTCATTGAAAATGAAATAAAAAGATTTATATATTTATTACAATAAAAAATTGCCGTTTCTCTTTGACTGAATGTAAATATATAAAAAAAAAAAAGAAATATTTGCGAAAAATACAAAAATTCTGCAATGTGTTCACAATATGTTGCAAATTAAATTGTGAAGTGAATGTTTCATAAGCGAGTTTTTGTTTTTTTTTATTTTTACAGATAAAAATGTATATTTTTTTTTTTTATTGAGCCATAATGCAAATAATTTGAATCAATTGAATAAAAATCAAGGCTAAAATCTGAACGATTTAAAATAAAAATTGTTAATATAACTTCAAGTGTTATAATAATTAATGATTGTGTTTAAAATTTATTCATTGTTATGGGTATGGTGAAGGGCATTAATTAATCGATATATTTAACATACCTATTAAGTTAAATGTTTTTTTTTTTTCAAAGAAAACTTTTGTATCTTAAAGATACTTTTGCCAATAAGCTTACAGTTTCTGTTTTTAAAATAAAAAAAATAACCTTGTTTAATTAGAAATATACGAGCTGCATGACTTTTATAATTCTATAACATCTAGCATAGTTATAGGTAGTTAATAAATAATATAATGTCTAAATTAAACTTTCCATATAAATGGAGTTTGTGAAAATAATGCTTAATTGGGTACTCAATTGCTATGTGCTTTCTTGTTTAAATTGAATAATATAAAAAAATGTTTGAAACTGCTTTTCTTTCATCAAAATAATCTGCAAAGGACGCATGGTAATAAGTTTAAGTTTAAGTTTTTTTTTTTCACATATCAAAATGCAGACATTTATTTCCCAAGAACATAAACAGCATCCATAATAATTTTATAACATAGCAAGAACAACAACAAAAAAGAAAGTAACTTTTATAGCTTTAATAATTTTTTGTATGCAGCTCATAAAATATTTTTACCTTAATACTTTTGAGACTATAAAATCCATGATTTTCTCTGATTCTAGAATACCACCCATTACGCCCACTTTTCTTTATAAAGTTATATTTATGAGTTATACGTGTATATGTCTACTTGTGAAATAAATGCATAAAACTTGTTGCAAATATATTTTCTCTTTTATGTATATAATTATAAGAATATACTGAATCATTGCTCCAGGAAAATAAAATTCAACAAGAAATTCGTCACCGACATGAAAAACTGTTTTAAGATAAACAAAACTTTTGCAAAGAAAAGCCACAAACACACAAAAAAAAAAAAAAAAACATTACAAATTAACCAAATATATATACAAATGTTCTTTGTGTGTGTACTTGCGTGTATGTGTATGTGTGTCTTGGAAACCCACAGGCACTAATTATGATTTTCACTCAAGAAAATGTGGTATAATTCAACGAATTATTTGTTTAAACAAACTACGTATTGCTTGTTTGTTTTTTAAATACAATTTAATTCATTTCAATATTTATAGAAAAATATTGAGATTTTAGACATAATACACAGATTTACTTACACAAATTATGTGGCACCTCAATTTTATTTGAAGTCTAAATGAAATACAATATTCTAAAAAAATTTGAAATATTTGTGTATTCGAGTTCAAGCTATTTAAAAATTTACGAATTCAAATCACATGCCTCAATAGAAATTTAAAATCATAACAAAAATCAGAACAGCTTAAAAAAAAAATTGTTTAAGTGTATTCGAAACAGTACGATTTGCACGAGGAGATTGTAAAGCAATCTGATTAAACAAACTTCCAAGGCTCTGATTACGACAATTTATGACAAATCACCATACCAGTTAGAAGATCTATGAAATGGACGTTCAAAGGTAAACCACCAAGTTGCTGAGGCATCGCTTGAATTTTCGGAAGCTGACTTTTAACAAAGTTTGATACCATTTATGAAGTATTTCGACGAAGTGTTCGATCTCAATTTTGTAAGAATCTTGAACTCACCATAACACAGCTGAGACTAAGAAACAATCCAAGTAAGTGCACTTTGACTTGAGAATCGAAGAAGTACAATACATTCCAAATACTGGAAATGAGAAAATTTCATGGTTTAATTTGGTTCCCTAGAAGCACATATTTCGGATTTTGTACTCAGCTACAAAAATATAGATGGCTTAGTAGCAAAAGACTTTAATACAACTAAAAATTAAAGAAATTTAAGCCGATTACTTTTAAAACGCCTCTCGTATGTGCGTTCAAGAGGTTGAAATTATTTAATTGTTTGTTATACAAATTCTTATTGCAAATTTCAGCGATTGGATTCAATCAAATAATTTTGTTTATATTTTTGTTTTTCTTTTTTAATTAAAAAAAAAAAGCGTAAATAAATTAATCTTAATTTTTTTTTTTTTTTTTTTTTTTTGATTTAATAAACACTTTTGCACTCGTTTATGTCAATAAAACCATTTAGCTTTTCTTTTATGTTTAAACATTTTCAACACTTTTCATATCAATTTTGTTTTATTCTTTTTTTGGTTTTTCTATTAATAAAATAATTATCAAATAAAAAACCAAAACAACAAATATAAACAAATCAAAAGAACACCAAAAAAAACCGTTAAAAGCGACGAATGATTTAAACAAAACAGAATAAAAATAAACGTTCAACAAGTTCAATGATTCTATTCCGCTTTTACTTTATTTTTAATCTTTTTTGCAAAATTTATTTTAAAAATTGCCAAAAAAAAAAATGAAATGATTAAAAATCGCACGAAAAAACGCTTGAAATCAAACGCGTTTTACATTTCATACAAACAAACACAAACAAATGAAATACAGCCAACCGCACTCTTAGACAATTGAATTCTAACTGTAACTGAAAACGCGCAGCAAGCGCCAAAGTAGCAAAACAGCACAGCACGATGTGAAATGAACGAACAAACGAACGAAGAAGGAGCGTGAAATAAACGAAACATACTACAAGTAGCAAGTGTAGCAATATGTGTGAGTGAGAGATCTTATGCGAGGGTGGTGCATGAGAGTAAAAAGCATAGCAAACGCGAGATAAATAAATAGAAAACAAAGATAAGCACGTCATCATCATCATCATCGTTGCATGTGCTTACTACCGGCAACATAAATGTTCTTATATTTTTGTTGTTGTTGTTGTTTTGCATTTGTGTTGTCTATTTTGTCGTTGTTTTTGCTATTTTCCTCGCCATTCAGCTAATGACAGCTGCATGTCGCTCACTTATTACCGGTAAACTTCATTTTATTATAAAATTTATTATTAGCTAACAGGGTGCTCTAAATTATGTGTGTGTGAGTCATTTAAAAACCATTATTGTATTTTTTATACGAGTACATAATTCAAATGTATTTCTTTCTTTATCGTTTTTCCTTCTATTCCATTTAGTCGTGGAGTAACTAATTTTAATGGAACGAGTTACAAATGTTTTTGGATTAATATTTCGCTAAACTACCGTCCCATAGGATCTCGCCATTTGAAGCTTAAGCATGCTTACAGAAGATAAAAACAAGGAAAAACTTTAACTTCGGTGTAACCGAAGCTCATATATCCGTCACATCTTGGTTTAGTTTATTTATGATCATCATTGGCTTGGAGAGGCAATGGCTAGTCAACATTCCAATAAAACTTACGTTTAGACACAATAATGGGGTCAAATTTTAACATAACCAAAAAATCGAAATAACGGTCAATTTGTACGGGGATTATACCTTAAAATGGGTGTGGCATTTGATTTTAACACTTGAACTGCCTAGGACTAAGAAAAGCTTAAGTTTTGAATTTCAGGCCAATATCGTTCTAAGCAAGGAGAATGCAGACAAACGGCGGACAGACAGACGTACATAGCTAGATCGTGGTCTACTCTATGTGGTCTTTTATGTCCGAAAGTTTGTAACGGATTAAAGGAAGCATCAGAGATCCCATTAAGTATACATATATATTATTGATCAGCACGATGAAACGAATCGATTTAGCCTTGTCCGTCTGTCTGTTGCTTTGCGATTTGCTCTAAATGTTTTCAAGATATTGACCTGAAATTTTAAGCTTAAGCTTTTGGTCCTAGGCAGTCTGTATGTGTTATTTTCTATATTCCAACCCAATACACCATTGTTCTTCATTTTACCCTTTTCCTCAAATCGGGCCTGGTCAGTAAAAAAGAACTATATTTTAATGAAGATAAGCTCAAAAATATTCAAAATGGTCTAGGTCTGGGACGAAATATGTATACATAGTTGAAAAACAGCATGCTGTCATGTCTAAGTTAAAACACCCTTTGAAATGCAACTAAGTGCAACGTCGCATCATTGTCAACAACATTGACGACAACATCGTGTGGGGGAGCGCCCATTAAAAGCTGTATAAACAGCTGATGAGCAGTGACAACAAAATATCTATGCAAGTGTGTATGTGCGTTCTATGCATACATATATGTATATGTATATAAAGATCCATTGTCTACAGATACTTACAATACAATAAAAAAAGGTTTAATAGTATTACTGCGCTATTGTTGTTGTAGTTTACACACATACTAAGAAATTCGCTACCTGTTGCCACTTGTTAAATTAAAAACTTTACAAAAAAAAAAAAACACACACACACATTTTACACATTTAAACTAAAAATATCTTAGGCAATCTTTTGCAATAATTTGTAGCTAATTGTTTGCTAAATTCCCAGTAAATTTTAAATGCTGTTGCAATTAATTAACAACTTTATAGATACTTTGAATACATGTTTTACACGTGCAACAAATCGACACGCTATAATAATTTATTCAAATTTGTTTGAAATCACTTGAAACTGTGGGTGAGACTTTGATTTATTAATGAGTTTGAAAAAAAAAAGAAAAGCATACAGTATCTTCTGATATGCTTCATTCATTCATCTATTTTCAGATTACAAATGCTACAGCAGAATGAAACAAAGATTTCAAGAACAACAATTACTCAAGTTAAATACGGCCAAGGCAAAGTCAAGCGCAACAATGTAAGTAAAACTATGTAAGAGGCAAATTTTTGTAAGATAAATTAAATGCTCTCTTCCAATTGTTGCGTCAATTAATCAAAAATGACTTAAAGAAGCGTTGACACCATTTATAAATCTAATAGATACTTTTGTATCTTAAATGCAGCGCTTGTGTTTTCTGTGCACTAAAAATGATTTCTATAAATACAACAACAAATTAAGTTGTTTAAGTTGAAACATTTATATTAAAAATTATTGTCATTGTTATTGTGCATTCAAAAAAATTAGGACAGACAGACAGACACAATCCATAAAGACTACGCTAATGGCTCGTAAAAAATATTCTTTTATTTTTTTGACTATTTTTATTATTTTTCTTCGTTTTCATTTTCTCATGCTACACTTGACGCATTCTGAAAGCACTTTACTGAATTTTCCATTGTTACAAAAAAAAAACAAAATGAAAATTCATTCATGAAGAAAAAATTAAAAGCCAACAACGATAACAACAAAAAGTCAACAGACGCATTCAAGCACTCAATGAATGCTCAATTGATTGTAGGAACACGGCAGCAACAATATTGCAGTCAAGCATTGGTCAACGTTAAAGATACTTTTTCTTGGTTTGGCTTTTTGTTTTTGGTTTTAGCTACAGATACATTTGTTTGTTTGCTGTACAATATTTTTTGATTTGCGTGACGTTTGCTGCCATAAAAGCGGTCATCATAAATTTAATGCAACACAGCGATAGACGACTCTCCTCTCATTGCGTAAATGTATCTGTAGCTGCAAAAAAAAAAGCGCAAACGCTTTAGCTACTCAGAATTAATGGCGCTACATCTGTAGTATTGTAAACAATTTTGTGATTAATTAGATTTATGTTCAAACGAAAGAAGCAACTACAATATTGTATATTTATAGAGCAAAGATGAAATTGCCGCGTTGCAGAGATTGACTGATGGCATAATTTTTCTTATTAAATGCTGCTGCTGCTGCTACACGTGATGAAATGATTTATTTTGTTGCTTTGCGTTAGATAAGTTTGGTCATAATTAATATTTGTCGTTATATATAACTACTTATAGCCACTACACGGGCATTTTAGAGAATGTTACGAAAAAGTTTTCAGTTAAAATTGTAGTGGAACATTATTATAGCTGATTGACCAAAAGTGCAGATGAGTTGCTAGATTAAGTTAAAATTTGCAAAAAGATGCAACAATGTAACTACCAGAAATGTCTATGCGATGCGATTTATTCTATTCAGGCGTATTTTTAATATTTTTAAATTGTTCCGATACTTAACCGATACTTTACCGATAGTTTAACAAATACTTCAACGATACTTTACCAATACTTTACAGAGACCAAACTGATACTTTAACGATGATTTACCCAGATTTTACCGCTACTTCACCAATAGTGTAACAAATACTTCAACGATACTTTACCAATATCTAACCGAGACCTATACTGATACTTTAACGATGCTTTACAGATACATTAACTGATACTTTACAAATGATACTTCAACGATAAATTTACCGATACTTTTTCGATACCTTACTGATAATCTACCGATGATTTAATCGATACTTTACCAATACATTGACTATACTTTATAAATCGTTTGCCAATATTTAATCGGAATACTTTTTTGATACTATTATAAAAAAAAATTGCATCAATTCGATACAAGCACAAAATCCAAAACGAAGTGTATATTTATATACATAGAGATATAACTTCAAACAAAAAAAAAAAAAAGAGCATACCATAAAAGCTTATCAAACCTTTAAGATTGATCATATTTAAAATTGATGATAAAATAGATACACGCACTAAATGTTTGCTCAATTAGTTATATTAGAAATGAGTAAAAGCCAGCAATGCAAACAAGTTCAGCAAAGCTACTTAGCAAAATAATAATAAAAAAAAAATTTTTACGCCAAAAAGGTCAAAAAAATTGCATACAAATTTTTTACATACTACAAAGTATATCATAAAAGTTGACATTAAACGTCAACAGACAGTAAAGTGGGATGGATAGACTTGAAAATGAAGTGCGGCAAAGATACAACGATGGCGAAGATAAAAACGTGGCAAATGATATTAGATACATTTGTATCTTATGTAAGAATGCACACGTACGCACATAAAATAAAAAATGAATATAAAATAAAGTAGAAAAAAAAATTCATGTCTTATTAATTGATGATTACGTGTAGCAGCGAAAAAATACAAATACTTTTTTACTTTACTACTGGAAAATATTATTCTACAAAAAATATTATTATTATTATGAAAAATCATAATTTTTATTTAAAGGCGGCTGCTGTCGTTTCATGTCAAATGAGGCGCATAAATTATTGCTTGCTGGCTTGTTTATTATTTTATTTTATTTTGTTATACAAAGCGAAATGTAGCTTCAAACGTTTGTATCTATAAATCCATCTATCTAGCTGCCTAACTGTCAGTCATTCTAACTTACAGCTACAGGTGTATTTATTAGTTGTTTGTGTGCGCAGCACTGTTTTATAAATGCAAAATGTAGCGCACTTGTAGCTGCCATTGGCATTAAAAACCAAGAAAACATATTAAGAAACATTAATAAACGCACGTGTATCTCTTTACTTGTTTGAGGTTGGCTTCACGATGCTTTTCCATTATATTCTTTTTTTTCAAATATTTTTTTGCTATTTCTTAGAAGCCACAGTTTAAAAATAAACATTTTATAATAAAAAATGTATCAGTTGCCATCAAGTCAAAAGAAATTAGATTCTCATGCTTGTTAACATTCTAAAGACAAATGTATCTTTTTTTTTGATTTTCTTCTCTTTAATGTTTTATTTCTTTATTTTGATTTTAATCTTTAGATTTCTTCTATTTTTTTTTTGACTTTAATGATTTTGCATTAATTTCTGTCTGACGTTGATGTTGTAAAAAAAAAGAAACGCTTTTGGCAATAAAATTAAACTATTTATTTTAGCGCATTTATTTTAGCGCATTTATTTCAGCACTCATCAAAAGAATCTTTGCAAAAATACTTAAGAAAAACAATAAACTGTGAAGGTATTGAAAACATGAACAGTGAATAGATTGATGTGCAATTAAAAATCATCAGCGGATAATTTAAAAAAAAAAAATAGATAATTTAGCAAAGTAATTAGTTGGCGTTTCGTATTTTTTTTTTTTCGCTTTATTAATTTAGAATCGATGAAAATTTATTACAAGAAAACACATGAATTACGAACAGAAATAATTTAGTAAAAAACACGTAATGTATTTATTTTTTAAACAGCACAAAAATGAAAAAAAAATTAAAATTAAGTTTTACTAATTCAAATAGAAAACATAAAAAAAAAACTGAAAAGCAATGAACGACAAAAAAAATTAATATAAAACAACAAACATTTTTTGGTTTGCATAAGTGTGGTGCAGCGTATCTCGTAGTCGACTGTAGCGTTCTTTATTTTTTTAACGCCGACCACCACGACTTATATTTTTATTTGTTTTTTTTTTTTTTTTTGTAAATAATTTGACTCACCTTTCAAAATCTTCATAGTTTGCTGTTGATTTCTTACGTCTTATCGCCATATGACGTTCACGTGTCGGAAATTTTGGTTGTTTCTTAACATAAACGGGCTGCACAGCCAAATCATCACAAATTTGTATTTTTAACAACATTTTTTTAATTAAAAATTTTGGATTTATCACTTAAAAAATATACGCCCCATGTACAAAAAAAAAAAAGATACGAAGTTAACGAATTCAAAAGCACAACTAAAAGATACTTATTTTTTTAAATGCAAACAGCGCTCAATTGACAGGCGACAACGTTATTCGACGTCGTTCTATATTATCATTTAAACATTAAATACAAACACGCACAGATACAACAGTTACAGATACATATAAATTTTATTTAAACAAAATACTCATCGACGTTTTAAAATGATAAGAATATATTTTTTTGAGTATAGCAAGTCAAAAAAAAAAAAAAAAAAATAGATTCTTAGCGCAGGTAATACCTATTTTAAAATAGTAAACAAGAAACACACGCACAAGTATGAAATGTATCTACAGCAAAAATTCTTGACTGATAACACACAATACGCGGTTCAGCGTCGTTCAGCTGAACGACCTTAATACAATTATTTCGCTGACATTTTCACTTTTCCAGATCATAAAACAATGGAGTAATTAAAAATAAATACGAAAAATAAATGCAGTACAAACGTTGATTATCGTGCAAATGTTAGAAATCAACTGTTAAATAATGCAAAGCCTTCACTCATTGAGCACGGCCTAGACAAGCGAATCGTCAAAATGACGAAACGAAACGTAACGAAAGAGAAGCGGTGGCGGCGTCTGAAACTGAAATAAAAACTCAGTTACTTTAAAATGTAGAGATACTGTTTAGTTGCAGATACAACAAAAAAAAAAAACAACAAAAAAACACATACACGCCACGCCACATCGCAACACCGGCAGCAAAACAAAAAAAAAAAAATAAATAATAAAAAAAAAACGCGTAAATAAATAAAAATAAATATATATAAAAAATATATAAACTCAATCGAGCAGCAATTGAAGTGTACAAAGACACATACAGTATGCATGCAGCTGTATAGATACAAACTACAAATAAATATAAACAGATACAATAACAGGGTGCGCATGCACAGTTTAAATATTTAATCAAAAATATATTTTTTGCATTTAGAAGCACAAATACTTCGAAATGGAAAAAAAAGTATATATTAAACAGTCGATCGAAAGCAAGCGTTATGTGCAAATTAAAATATAAAAACAGCTGCTTATCAGCAACAATCAGCTGTTCAGCAGCTACAATTAGCCGTATATTTTTTATTTGACAAATTAAAATTTAAATCAGTTTATACCAGTCAGACATATAAAATCTATTTCTATCATGAAAAATTATAAATATTGATTGCCTTCTTGAACAACACTGTTTGACACACCCTGTATATACGTATATAAATAAACTACTCAATGACACAATACACAAGCTGAGCACAGCTCAAAGTACATTTGCAGTTAATTACAAAATATGTCGGTATGTGTCTATTTTAACAAACTAAAAAATAAAAACATTTGCAAAAAAAAAAAAAAATATATATATATAAAATATTAAATTGTTACTTTACGTTTTTTGCTTTGTGGCTTAAGCTACTAAAAAGCTTTGCAGCTAAGCTTAAAAAAAATTGTTTATACATTTTGCAAAAAGTACATATATTAATTTTTACGCGTGACAGGTCATAAACCACAGGAAATAATATGTATATAATCATAATCGGTTTGACGAGTCTAATCGAAATACATAATTATGTGCGTCCGGCCGTTCTTTTTTAGTGTTAGCCGAAATTGTATTAAAAATTTACGTTTTTTCTCATTTCATATTTTTATAGCGTAACAGTCCCGTAAATGAATGGTTTTGAGATATTTGTTATTTTGTTGAATTCATTATTATCTCTTACTCGCCGCTTCTCAAGACAAATAACTTTAATTTACTAGTTGTTCGCCAAATCGTCAATTTGCCAATACGTTGAGTTTCCAACTCATTCTATTGTCTTACTAGTCACTCGGCACTACTCGTTATACTATGACTCGTCCACCATACAAAATTCATTACTGCAACTCGTTCTTTTAGCTTACTCGTTGTTATCAAGTTTTACGTACTCGTTATTCTCCCATGTTGCTTTAAGCTTATTCGTTAGTTTTCTTTGCAGCGATATTGAAATTCAATAATTAAATTCAATTCAATAGTTAACCGGCCAAAAGCGGGCATCTTCAAAAACTATAACTTGGTCGGCATATACAAATTTGTACATTGAAAATCAAGTCAAGGTCTTTAATTGCTCTCCAATTTAGCTTGCAAAGCGACAATCAAAGTCAAAGCTCTGCAAAACATGGCATAAACACAACAATGACCGAAAGACCCTAAAGCTAAAAAAATCGAAATAAATTAATAAAAAGCCAAAGTCTTCAAAAAAAAAAAAATTGAAATATTGACATGAATGAATGATTGAACGAATTGAAAAAAAGCTTCGTAGTGTCTTTTTTTATTTATTTATTTTTCTTTTTTGCAGCGTTTTATAAAAAACGAGACAAGCCAAGCGCACAATTTGAAGTCTAATGATTTGTTTTGACAGATTATTGAGTAAAGACGAAAACAAAAACAAATTAATTGTTTAATTTTTTGCACAGATTAAAATACAAAAATTAAACACCATTTTTTTTTTTTTTTTTTTTTTTTTTACTGAATTTGTTGCTCATGTGACAGAACATTTTCAGTTTATTCACCTTAATTGAGTTATATTTCTTTTTCAGATACATACATGTATCTCGAAACTATTAATTTTTATTTTATAAACTTGTCAACAGATACATTTTATTTAGTAGTAAAAAAAGAGTGACATACTGGGCATATAAAATTTATTTGCATTAAAAAAAAAACATGAATGATAAAATACAAATTTTTCCAAATTGAATGAAATAAAATAAGCCACAACAAATCAGGAAGGAAAATTCTAATTTCCGTATTTTTGTATCTGTAAAATATGATTTGAAAAGTTCAAACGTGAAATGAGAAACAATAAAACAAATAAACAATAAATATATTAAACAAATTACAAAAATAATAATAAAAATAAAATATGAATAAAAACTATTATAAGTTGATTTTACTAAGCGTTTAATTGGCATTTAGCCAAAATATTAAACAAACACGAAATAGAACAGAAAAATATTGAAACGTTTTTTTTTTTAATTATAATTCGGAAATTCTGGTCGTACGCTTGGTTGGTTGCTTGGTCAATCTATTTAATTAGCAAATTAATGGCATAATATATTGAAGAGATTTGTTTTCTAATTGCAACTAAAGTGTTTTCAAATTCTAAATAAGCGTTGCCAGATTAAAATATGCACTACATGTGTTGGACGAGAGATTATGAAAAAAAAAGCAGGCAATTTTCATTTTATTATATCTATTTGCTCTACAGCAACTTTGAATTTTCAACTAACACCATTCATTCTGACCACCACTGATATGCTTAAACTTTGAGTTAAGCCTCTGCTCAGCTGCTAATGGCCTTTTATGTAGATAACACCATAAAAAAACTTTCAAATTTCAATTGAAAAAATATAAAAACCAAATCAAAGTCAAAAATAATTATTTATTTATTTATTTAAATTGGCAAATTGCGTCATTAAAGCGCATTAAGTGAGCCGCTAAAGCGAAAAGCCAACAAAATGATTTTCTAATATTTTTTTTTTTTTTAAATTTCATTCATACAAAAAATATTTTACTAAAAGCAAAAATTTTAGTTGGCAATAAATTAAATGGCAAAGCATATAAGTTGCATTTAGCTGCTGCAATCTGGTCAAAAAGAGCTACATTCTGTATTTTTTTATTTTTTATTTGTTTGCCGCAGTAATTTTTCCCTTGAATGCTTTACAGATTTGCCACAAATAGAAAATATTTTACAACCCCAAACGGAAAAAAAAAAATACGAAAATAAAAGAAAAAAATTGTTTAATTAAAATTGTTTATTATGTTGCTGGTTTGCTTTATAGCTGGCATTTATTTTGGCACACTCTCTGGCCGATCTGCTTTGTCCGTCCGTCTGTCTGTCTGTGTATTTATTTATTGATGTTTTCTATTTATTTATTTATTTGAACTATATTTTTTTTCTTCTTTTCTTTACAATTTTATAGCGCTAATTTGTTTTTAAAAATCAAAGCTAAACGTCATTTTTAACGATATTGGAAAAATACTTTTGCGTTCACATTTAAACAGTGGAATTTTTTTAAATATGTTCAAAAAAAGGATTAATTATCTAAAAATAAAAAAAAAATAAAATTCAACTCATAAAATCAAATTTACATAAACTTCGATTTACACTATCATGTCGCGCCATCTGTTGTCAGCACGTGAAAGCTTTAAGTGTAAAAGCTTTTTTCTATGCAAAGAAAAGCGCTTGCTTAACAGAATTAAATAAACTAAAACTATGAATAGTTTTTTTTACAGCTTTTTGCGTTAACATCTAATTTGTTTAGAATAAAGTCAACAGAAGTACAATCTTATAAGATTTGGCTGATTCAATGAGAGGAATAACTTTACGAAATATGCAGATTTTGAAAGTTTTCTTGGACAAAGCTATCGTGGTGCTAATGTAGACTACCCAAACTCATTTTTAAAAGACGAGAGATGAGGCAAAGCAGGCTGGAATAGAACCTCTCTTGAAACTGAAAGGCACACTTACAGATTAAAGGCAGAGTAAAAACCTTGGATCAAGCAAAAAAAGAAACAGAAGATAGGGAACGCGAAAGCAAGAATGCCAGAGATCCCTCTTGATGCAAGTATCCTGAAAAAGCCAGAAACGAGCAAAAGTTTAAAAGGAAAGCAGGGAACAATATAAAATTTATAAAGGGTGTTGATAAGTCTTTCGCTGTTTAGCAACGTCTGGCAGAGCGTTCAATGAACACCGCTGCAGATGGAGTAAGTACCTTATTGAACTAAATTTGATCCAAAAAAAAGCTAATCTGGTGTTGCATACTAAATACTGCATCTCATAGAAATAAAACATATTAAAATCGAAACAATTTTTTTTTTTTTTTTTTTTTTTTTATTTTTTTATTTTAAAACCCTTCTCTCTTTTTATTTTTTTTTTTTTTTCCTTTTTAATTTCAATCCCCCCCCCCGAAAAAAACCTTCTTATTCTACGAATTCAAAGCCGTAAAATCGTTTCAATTCGCATTTTATATATTTTATTCTTTAAGACCTCTAAAAACATTTAATAATTATATTTCCAATAAAATTTTATAATTTAATCTTCTTCAATTTTTTTATAATATAAATTCCTTATTATACTGCCGCAAATTGCGTTATATCTGAAATATAATAAATAAACTTTAAAACCCGATTGCAGCGCTGTGTTTCCTTTTACAGCTCAATAAAACAAACAGCAACAACAACAACTATAACGCATGAAATAATTTCATTAAACCACACAACAAAAAAAAAAGGAAAACAAAAACAAAGCGAAAAAGAGAAAAATTCTAATAAGAAAATATTATAGTAATTCCATGTGACATGCACAAATGTAATTATAGACTAATTAAATGCCACTTACCTCCAATCATGCGCAGCGAATCCTGGACAATTTGATTTACACTGCTCACAGCGAACGCCGTCCTCGACCTCACGTATAATTACGCCCTGAGAAAAAAAGGAAAAAGAAAAAAATTATAATATAAAAAGAAAAATCAAATGAATGAATAAATAAATAAGTCTTATGTGGATATATTTTTTTAAATATTTAAAATAAAACAAAATTATTGTTATTATTAAGCAAAACTATTTAAATACTTTTATTTTAAAAACAGCTCAAGACTCAATAAGTAGGAACAATATTCAAGTTTGTATATTTAACTTTCATTTAAAATTATCGATAAAAATGTAATTTAAGTTTTTCGCACAATTACTTTAATATATCTTTTTTTTTTTTTGTCGACTCCAACTGAGTGTGATGCGTTTAATGGGTGCTGCAAATATTACGAAACAATTTTGAATTAAGCAAAATAAAGTAATTTAATTATTTATATTTATAAACAGCAAAACAAAGTAAAAGATGATGGAAAAACATAAGTTGTAATTCAACTTTTATGCGCTTCTGTAAAGACAACAAGAAAAATTTTCTAACCGATTTTTTTCTTGAGAATCTCAAAGTCTTCAAGAACGGTTAGACAGCAGAACGGACGGACAGACAGACATACGGACAGACAGACAGACATAGCTTAAACGAGCTCGAAGCAGTAAAAGCACGTCTACGGATAATAATCTAGAGAAGATCATGGCAACTGTTTACAGAGAGACTCCAAAATAAGGATTACACAAACTGGAAAAATATGTTTATATATTTTAATGATCAGAAATAAAGCTACACAACATATTAGCTTTAAGTTCTTTTTCCAAAAAAAACGTTTAATCCTTAAGCAGGGTATTCAAAATAAGCACAAATGCAGCACAGCTTTAATTTTTATAATAACCATTTAATTTTTTTCATATTGTTGTTGATTGTTATTTTGTTGCATTTACATTCCATTGGATTTTTATAATTGCTTCTGCTTGTAAAGTGCAACACATTACAATACACTTTATTCCATCTCTTTCGTTTTGTGCTTTAAGTGCTTCTTCTGAAATAATCCGAAATTACAGCGCGCACATGTCCTCATTTGCTTAACAAACCAAAAAAAAAAACCAAAAACCATGTACGCCAAAATAAGACAACAAACGAGCAAACAGAGCGACAGACAGACAGACAGACAGACAGACATATAAATTGACAAGCAGAAGTCAGACGAATAAATGCGCCAAAAAGAAAAAAAAAGGAAATTGAAAAATTTTATTCTTGGCATTGTTCCATATTTTTTCTCAAGCTTTAAAATTCTTCAATTTTGGTTTAAACGGAAATGCAACCATTTTTATTTTCATGCGCCATTTTCTTTTTTGAGGAATTCATTGCAATCGAAATAAAAACGTCATAGTTAAGAGAAAAACTAAAAAATTACACAGCATACAACAACAAAAATTGCAAGCCAACAACTTTGACGCCTTTCTGTATCCTTTGGGTGCATTTAAGATTTTTGCTCTTTTAAGTGGCTTTAGGCGACATTGGGAATCATCATCATCATCATCGACTACTTTGGCGCCCTTCCTCAAATTCATTATTATTATTTTACATATATTTAAATACGTACGTACATATATAGTACATTCATGTTGTTAATGATAATTGTAACACGTAAAGGAGTTTTTTTTTTACGTTATATACTTTTAAAATTGCCACTTTTTTTTTTTTTTTTTTTGCTGCAATATTCATTGTTCTTGTTTTTGTTGGCGAGAACTTTGCTGAAAATCGATGATGATGACCTACATACTTCATAGGCCAAGCGCAGCCGTTGCCAGACATATAAACGGACAGACAGACAGACAGACGGAAGACATTAAACATTTAGCCGCACTCATATAACACACAAACATACTCATACACACACACTCACACACAGCGCAGTACCAAATGACAACGTAAAGTTGCAAAGTTTATTCGTTCAAGCGTATAAAATATTTGTTTGATTTTCCACTTAAGTCATTTTTCTTGCATTTTCACTTGTTCCAGTTCTAGTGCCACTAATGTTTGCCCTTTTTATTTTTCTGGTGTTTTTTTCATCTTTAGCGACGACATTAATCGTTATTTTATGGGAGTTTAACAAAATTTATTGTCAATAAGTTGCGGGAAAAAACTTATGTATTTTTGATATGTTTCTAATGCATTATTGTAGAGATTAAGAGCAGCGAAAGTATTTAAACTGTTTCAATTATTAATAGCTAATTGCCAATTAATCGAATTTCTTAGTACAATCTTTTTTGGGAAAATTTTTTCAAAACTATAACTAAAACCGCAATGTATCTATTGTACTTTGAAATATGATTCTAAAAAAATTGGACACAAATCGTTTTATCTTAACAACTTTAATTCTGTTTTATTTTGTTATTCTGTTTTAAAGTTACTTCATCAGATTACTCGCTTAACTACCTTATTTTATTCGTTAGATAGACTTACTCGTTGGTTTCATAAATAACTCGTTTGTTCTTAGTTGTTAGTTTTACTTTACTTTATTTATTTTTTAGTTTTTATGTGAAAATCAAATACAAAAAAGTATGGCACTATGATAACTCTTAACTTAAGTAACATAAAAATTGGGTACAGTGTATCTTGCAGACTAGCAAACTCGACTCAGGTTAGTTATTTTCTTATTTAATCTTACTCGCTAGTTTAATTATGTACAACTCGCTACCTTTGTTCTTTCTCGTTATTTTTTATTTTAGAAATAAAATTTTATTCTAACATGTAATAAAAATATCACAAAATAATCATAAATCAGTAGCAGCACAGTCCTTTACGGAAGTAAAACAATTAAAACACCAAATTTGTACTAAACAAAAATAACAAAGTTTAACTTAAAATTAGCAAAACTGACAAAGAATGAATAAATGGCGAAAGTTTTCAAAACTAGAAATGCTCCATTTAGGCTATAAAAAAAAAATAAAAATAAAAACAAAAAGATTAATTCGAAAACATTTTCAAACTGAAATAGCAACATACTAAAAAGTAAAATAAAAACACGCAAAATAAATCTATTTAGGAATTTAACTTGCAATTTCACCTTTTCGGTAGACTATGAAATTTATTTTATTTTATTTTGTACATTTCCATAAAAAATCAAACATAAATAAATAAATAAAAAATAGATAAATAAATAATGATGATGTCAGCTATATTTTTATATTAAAAAACAAAGAAAAATTGCATGTCAAAGTGCGAATTTATAATTAATGCCCAAAAAAATATATATTTGTAGCTAAAAAATCTATAAGCTAAAAAATGACCAAATAATTTTTTTCCACTTCACAACAATAATTAGGTTAAAAAAAAAAAAGCATAAACTTGTAAATAACACTAAATTATTATAATAATATTAATAAACAAAAACCCCCCGCAATTAGCACAAATATTTTTTAAAAAAAAATACAAATGTATCTACAACCCAAAAAAAAAAAAAAAAAAAACAAAATTTAAATATGTATCTTTCTATGACGTTATAATGATATTCGCTAATGATTTGAGCGTTCATTGTTCAAACAGCATCCATCATCTGTGTAGGTCGTACGCAAAGAACAAGTTCTCAAAATTACTTAACAAACCCAAAAAAAAAAATAATAATAATAATAAAAGCAAACCGGTTCAATTTTTGTTTACTTGGAAAAAAAGGTAGTTTGCACTTACAGCTGAAATAAATGAAGCAACTACGTTCAAACTAATAAAAAACAAAACATGAAATACACATAAAAGTAAAATAAAAAAAAAAAGCTAAAAACAGATTTCTTTTAGGCAACAATAAACCACGACAAAAAACAAAAAGTATCTAAACATTTTATACGTTTTTCATTAGCTGCGGTTTCTACATTATTACGCTTTAGTCTAGTTCTATGCTACAAAGTTCAACAGCTTCGAAATCAAGTAACTCTTTAGAATTCGCATTAATTAACACCATTTTCGAATGAGTCTTTCTATAAATGTTTGTTTTTTTTTTTTAAGATACGCATGCTAAAGGCTTTCAAATTGAATGTCACCACGGTATGCTGCGCTCGACGCGGATGGTTATTTAGCTCAAGTGCATTTTGTAATATGATACGAAATTGTTTTTACAAGAAATATAATTGTACATTATTGAAATATGTAGTTAACAAGTGTGTTCTTGAATTTGAGATATTCTATTTATTTTTTCGTTTACCTGGTAAATTATTGTAATATATAGAATTTTTTTTTTTATTTTACAGAAATTTGATAATTCCCCTTAAACAAAATTACTTGCAATTAATTTGCAAATAAACTTGCCAATGAATGCTCAGTTTATAAACCAAGCTTGCCTCGAAATCCGTTTCATTTTGTCTCGAATATTATGCAAGATTTCGATTAAAAAAAAAAATAATTAAAATGAATTTATTACAAAAGAAAATTACGAGTTTATAAATAATTCTGATTTTGCTTTGTAATTTTTATTTTATTTTTTCTAAATTATATAAAAAGTTTAATCACTTCAAAAGAAATGCTCAAGAAAACTAAAAAAGATAGCAGCTACAGAGTTGCCATACAAATTATAGTGTGGAATCCAAAGTGAGGAATCTAAAGTGAGAATTCATCGTGAATATCTGTTGAATTGTTTTTTGTATAATAACTGCAGAAGAGAGAGAGAGAGATATGTGACGACTTACTATGGAACATATCAACAAATTTTTCTTTAAACTAAGATTATAGTGCCTAAAATAAAATTAGGGGACACCCGGATTTGAACCAGGGACCTGTCGGACTGCAGCCGAATGCTCTACCCCTGAGCTATATCCCCAACATTTTCATAAGATTTCAATAACAAATAAAAATAAAAAAAAACGTGCATACAACTGATTTTGCATTTTAGCTTTGCACGTCTTAACAATGAATCACGGATATATTTTTTAAACAAAATACTTAATAAAAAGAACGCAGCATTCAATAAAGTGTGGCACAGAAGATCTGTTGAAAAGGTTTCGATTTAAAAACAAAAGTGCTTTACTTAACCATTTTAAAAGAACAGATGAGGTGCTCCAGAGTCTCTATGACTCCCTGCTCCTCACATTTCATGCAAACGTCTGTGAATGTTATACATAGCTTTCTCGCATGAGCGGCCTCTAAGCAGTGACCTGTAAGAATGCCTACTAGTAGTCTGCAATCTCTCCTTTGGAGCTGCAGTAGTGAGCTAGTTTTTCATTTGGTCTTGGACACATTATTTTAGATATTTTGTAATCAATTGTGTACCTAAAACTCATCCCAAAATTCGTGGAGGATCAAGTAGCTTTTTATGAACATGAAATAAAACAGTTATGTGGACGTGGAAAGCGTTAAAAAAATCCCCCAATTTTCAAAAAAAAAAAAAAAATTTTTTTGGGGTGGGTTCATCAAAAGATGTAAGCAATTAAAATTCGACAAAAAATAATTTAAGGTTTTTTTTTCAATGTTCAGTTAAACATTAACTGCTAGTTATTTCATATGGATAGTTATTTCATAGTTTGAGTTTTACAGGACATTGAAAAAAAATGGGAAATTCATAAAAATAACTTTATAGATTGAAGTAAGAAATTGACCTTCAATACAGTATTTATAAGTATGGAAATATTTTATTTGGAAAAGACTGTTTTTTTTTTAATGAACCAGCTAAAAATTTCCAAGTAAAGACTACGCAAAAGCATCATTAACTGAAATGGAGGTTGTCTGCAAAAAAAAAGCTGCTGCTGCTTTTGCTAATTATAAAAGTCAATAAAAATTTTGCCAAAACTTTTTAAACAATAAAAATATACGCAAGATAATATTTTAGATAAATAAAAAAAATGAACACTACGCATGCGCAGCGTGTCTGTGTGTGTTCCACTTTTCTTTCCGACAAAACGAAATAAAATTATAAGATTTTGTTATTAATTTTAAATTATCTTTTATTTTTAATTATTTTTTATTTTTCTCTCGTTTAAATAAGACGTAAATTCAGTTTTAATTTATTTAATTTAAATATTTAAACAAATGACTTTTATGTTTATTTATTTATTTTTGTTTATTTTTTATTTATTACTTTTTTTTTAAGTTTTCTCTTCTTATTGTCAATATTTTTTTCTCTTATTGTCAATATTTGTGTTTTGTTAATAAAATTCGAAATAATTAAATGACGCAATACAGCAAAACAAAAAAGAATAAAATAAATAAAAGTTAATATAAACAACAACAAAAATGAAAAAGAAGAAAAAATAATATTTGTTAGTCATACATTTTTTTTTTCGCTATACAAATTTGAATCTAGAATCGTTTGCGCCTATATAAGTCAGTAACGGCTTTATGCCTCTCATACACCGCTACACTTCTCCGCTTATCGCCATGGAATCTTGATTGGCGAACGTGTACGCCTCTGCATAGATGGCAATGCCGCAGTAACACGTTGCGCCGACGCAATTGTTGCTGCTGTTGCTGGATAGTATTGTTCACGCCGGCTACCGCCCAAATATATAGAACCAACACCACCGCCGCCGCCACCACCGCCGCCGCCACACCACCGCCGCCATTATTGGAACGTGATTGTCCAAATGGCGATTTAGGTGCGCGAACTGTGACAGGTGTGCCAGCAGTGCCAACGCCGCCGACACCATTAAAATAGTTACGTTGCGTTTGATAATGCTGCAAAGGTTGTTGTTGTTGATGATGATCACCAAAATATGTTGCAGGTTTTGACCTCGTTTTGTTGCCGGCTACGTTCACGGCTTCCTTGAGTTGCACATTATCATAGCCACTACTTTTTATAAGCGTTGTTGTTGGCGTATTGTATGCATATTTTGTGGCACGTAGTTTTGATTCGAATGGCGTTGATTTCAGTTGCACAGCGCCGGGCGTTGCATCATGCATCAATTGTACACGCATTGGCGTGCGTCCACGCGCTATTTTTGTATCGTGTCCGGCATTACCAATCTGCACTAGCGTCTGATAACGTCCAGAACCACGTGTACTGGCATTACTAACAACGCTGCGTGTTGGTGATTGCGTTTGCGTTTGCCTTACGTTGTGCCAGTTGCGATTTGTTGGTTGTGCTTGTGTAACGGCATTGCCATTAGTTGCTGCTGCTGCGAGCAAGCGTTGCGCATAATATTCCGTTGTAGGCATTGGTTTTGCCACACCAACCGGAACTACACGTCCCGGCATATTTGGCGTTATGGAATTTTTAAATTCAATACGTATTGCAGCTGAAGATTTTGTTGTAGCTGGTGAAGCTGGTGTAACTGGTGAAGCTGATGTTGGACGTTGCCATCTGTTATTCGGTTGTTCCACACGAAATGTTTCATTACGTTTGACAGGCGACGACGATGACTTACGTGTTGTGGCACGTGAGGCACGCTCACGCAATGGACTACGTGACGTTGGACGATAATTATCATTCTCAAATATTAAATAATCTGGACGATTTTCTTTTGTATCAAAATTATACGCCGTTCTACTATTCGCTTCTTTTGGCTGTTCCACTTCTACAAACCAGGCAGGATTATGCGGTGCTTGTGTTTGTTGTTGCATTAATTTATCACGAAATGATTTACGAAAACTATTTATTGTTACAGTTTTATATTTATCTGCCTCCGTTTCAGCATCTTCCACCTCAGCATCATCGTGTAATTCTGCCAGCGTTTTTAATTGTTCGAGACGTGTTGTTGTTGTTGCGGTTGTGGGCGTTTTACTTTTGCGATAAGTCGATGAATCAAAACTTGAATTAGAACTGACACTATTTGTGCGTCCAACTTTCGTTTGATTATCTGCATACGTATTCGTATTATTATTATTTGCCATTGATTTTAAACTTGATTGTTGTTCATAAAGAAAATTGAATGGATCAGCTTGTGCATCATAATCCAAAAGACGATCATTACCATCCGTTTTCCATTTATAATATGTATTTGTTGCTGTATCACTTGGATGATGCTCAAAGCTGCTGGCCAATTCTTTGGTAGGCGTTGTTGTGGATTTTTTGCGTTTTGTAAATGTGCTAAATTTACTAAAAACTTTCGATTTTTTCGATTTTTTTTCGAGTGTAGAATTATTTGACTGATTGCTACTGCTACCACCACCGCCGCCGCCATTACGTAATTGTCGCTGCTGTTGCTCCTCATCTAATATAAAAGTATCACCACGATTGAGCAAAGAATCAGCGCGTGAGCCTGTTGAATCACGACGTGTTGCTGTTGTAGCAATGCTGCTAATCACGCTAGCTGGACGTGAAGTGTTACTATTGCGTACCGGCGTAGTATCGCGTGAGGCACTTTTGCCGCGTTGCGTTATCGATGTACGTATGCTGCGAAAGAAAGACATTGCCAGTCTTGATTTTTTTTTTCGTTTGTCTTTTGTCACTTTAAAAAAATTTAAGCATTGACGCTAATGTCGCGCCCTCTCTTAATGTTACATGCAAGTTCAATTAGACTGACACTATTTATTACAACAACAACAAAAAAGAGTTTTTTTATTGTCAGACGCAGCGTTAAATCGACCGTTAGCGTTTTGTAACTAATTTTATCGTTAAAAGCTTCGAATATATACGCTGCGTTTTTTTTTTATGATTTTCGTTTCGTTTTTTAAAAAAATATTTTTACCGCCGTCTCAACCGACGTTTTCAACTGCTCGGCAGCAACTGAGCCAACTTTAGACTGAGTCTAAGTTGTATCGCAACCAGCACTGCCATCACAGCCAGCACCGGCAACGATCGTTTGCGCTAGAATATGTGTGTTGTTGACCATATTTTGCGCTCAAAACAAATACTCAGCAGCTACTCAGTTACTTGTCGTATGTACATATTTTTTTTTTTTTTTTTCAATATTTTCGCGTCTGGTTTTCGATTAAAGTCACTTCAATTCGCTTCGATTGAAACGATCAACGTAACTCAACAAAATATTATATCAGCACTTGTATCTGTGTGGGCGTATTTCAATAAATTTAAATAAAATGCAAAAACAAGACTGGAAAATAGTAAAACATCTGTTTTTTTTTTCTTCTCTGCAAATATTGTATTTTTGAATTTTATTTCTGAGTTTTAAATATTCAAATAAATTTGTATTTTAATGTTTTGCCATTCGCTTCAAATTTTTGCATTTGTCTCCAAGTCATTTATCAATCGATTATTCGCTCGATTTAAGCTTGTGCTGTGATTTTTTTTTTTTTTTTTTTTTGGAGACGCATCAAATGTCAATATAATTACACGTCTATGTCACAATGCATGATCGCTAGAGATGAGCATCGACGCACATTTTAAAAAAAGGTCATTAGCAGCGACATCGATGAAATGTTTGTAACGCACAAGTTGATACAAGTTTATGCATTTGTCGATGATATAATAGAAAAATTAACATCAAAATAGTTTTAATACTTATTCGAGATGAGCATCGACGGCATAGTACACGCTACAAAAATACATCGATGAGTAACAATGCACTACTAGACATGTGTGTGCTTAATTTATATGATGCTCGTTTTATAATCCAAACTTCATAGAAAAATATGGTTTTTTTGATGATTTTCATTTTTCTACCATTCCAATGCATAATCATCGATGCACATCATTAACTATTAAATATCTATGTACAAATATTTAACTTGCTCTCAAACGATTATTCATTGAGTTCGTACTCATTCAAGACCTTTACATCGAGTTTGATTCAGTCGATTACCTTTCAAAGCAACACCTCGTCGTAGTTTTTTGTTGTTGTTGTTGTCGTATTTTTTATTGCTTTATTGTTAGTTTTGTTGTTGTTGTTGTTCCATTGTTGCAACAATTGAGTGTGAAGTGTGTCTATTCTTTTAAGTTGATTTATTACTGATCGATTGTTTGATGTTATAGAAAGACAAACGAACAGACAGACGGACAGATACTTTTGTCATTCTTTGTTTAATATTTTATATATGAAGTACCACGTCTATATAAAGATGCTTAAGTTTTTTTTTTATGTTTATTTTATGTTTACCACTTCCGATTCCGCAAAAGCATATAAAACTATAATTCAAGCCAAACATGGCAAAGACACTTGACTACTGTTTTATTGTTTAGAGTTAATTCTTCTAAAGTTCTTCTGAAGTGTTTCTGTTTGAAGTATGCGATAAGTTTTTGTTAAGCTTAAAGTAACAGAAATTAATTGCAATGATTTGCAGAAAATATTATAAACGTCCGGGAAAGATCTTATATTGTATAATTAATGGTTGTTCATTTGTATGGAAAGTTGTGCAATTTTTATTTTATTTTTATTATTTTTTAAATTGCAAGAATTTAAATCAATTAAATTGTTTAATTGAATTAAAATACAAAGCAATAAATTTGGACAAAGTCTTAGATTTAGAATAATAAAAAAAAAATTGTTCATTTTAGTTTTTCGATTTACAAAGCAGCACCTTGTCGCTTGTTGTTGTATCTTAATTGATAATTTGATATATTAATAATTGAACTAATCGATTATTAAATGAATTTAATAAATAAACACATCTGGATAGCGTGCTTTGATGTTATGCATAAAGCATTGCATACTTTAAGGCTTATATTAATATTACACATGAAGCCCAAAAGTATGCAATGAAATATCTAATATAGAGTCATATTCATAAAAACTCACACAAATAAAATTTAAAAATCACAGCGTGAAACGCTAAACAAGTTCGCGCCATTTGCAGCCGACCATTTTCTGCTTTTCTTTTTTTTTTTTTTTGTTACCGCCGAGGTCGCTACGAAACAAACATTTTCCTTACACATTTCGATTTTCACTGCTGTCCATAGCAGATGATGAAAATACATTTATGTGTGTTTTCATACAACAAAATAAAAACTCAATTTTAAAAACATAAATAAATAAATAAATAAAAAAATATTTAAAACAAAAACCACATCTCTTAAAGTGTTGTTTGATTTCACTAGCACAAAAAATCAGTAAAATATGCTTGGGAACACCTACTGTGTCCAAAAAAATGAAATGAAAAAATTTATTGAATTTAATAGAAGTAAAAAATTACTTGAAGATATTTAGACTTAAATAATTATGCAATTAAAAACTTTAGGTGTTAATTATAGAAAACAGTTTCCTATCTGTGCATAAATACGCAATTGAGTTAGCTCGACTATGAGATAACCTGCAAAAAACTATTATATATGAACAAAAAGTATTGTACACAGTGATTTTTGAGTCGCAGTGTATTTAGCGACTGCGACTTGAAAATAGCAGTAACTGCAAACAGTGATAAAGTCCGTGATTACTGAACAGATTCACTATTCGCGAAGAAGCGATACACAAAATCGCCGATAACTGAACATGATCACTGAGGAACCAACACTAATGCACAGCCTAAAAATTATTAGATTATCTTGGGAGAATTCAAAAAACATTTTTTTCATACGTTTTCTATAGTTTCAACGAACGTTGCCGACAGAAACACAGACGGACTTGTTGAAATCGACTTAGAAGTAAAAGCTGATCAAAACTTTACGATTTAGCAGATCTACCACGTCTTCCGCTACATATTATACACATTTATATAAGCTCTGGTTTAAAAACAACTACTTTCGAATACAAATCACAATTTTGAAATTCGTTTTTTTCAAAGACATTTTCAAATTACCAAATTACTCCTTTAAGCTTTGCTTAGCAACAATGCCAAACAACAACAACAACAAAAATGAGAATATCATATAACATTTTTTGTTTTTATTTTTAACTTAACAACACAATCCACTTCAGCTCAAATTGCCTTCAGTTGTCTTCATATAAAAAATAAAAACGCTTTTTTAGTTTCAAGTGGGTGTTCAAATTAAAATTATGTATTACACAATTAGAAAAAAAAAAAATTAAGCAAAAAAAAAAAAAAAGTCAAACAAATAACTAGAGTATGGCACACACACACACTCGCACACACACACACACAAACGTAAAGTGTCAGTGATGAATGAAAATAAAACCAAAGAAAAAGTATCTTATTGCCCGTCAACGTCGTCGTTTTCGTCGGCGTCGATGTCGAACGTAAGTGGGCGATCATGTTTTTACAGTTTCACGGCATGCTGCGCACACTCTGGCAACGCTGTACAATGTCATGCAATGCACAGAACGGATTATCTTGAAGCGAAGCGGGAGCGTAAAATGTTTCAGTTACTTTACTACTGCAATGTGCAGTTTTTTTTCGCATTACGTGACCCTTTCAACGTTGGAAAAACGACGACAAAGTAAAAAAAAGTAGCGTTTCAAATATATTTTCTATCAAGAATGTTACAAATAAATTTACATCTGAGAGAAATTGTATAGAAAATTCGGTTTCAAATTTTAAATTTTCCCCAGGCAATATAAGCAGCAGCAACAACTTAGATAAACACTAAAGACTTACAGACGACGTATAAACTTTTGGGCTCGACTTTCAAAGTAGACAAAAGTAAAAAAAAAAAAAGAAAGAAATATTCAACACCGGCTTAACTGCGGCACGCACTCACAGCAATGGACTTGTCTAGCAACTTCTTTAGCTGCTGCAGCAGCAGCGAATATTTGAACTATGTGACTAGTAGTGACTGAACGAGTTGAATGTATCTGTAAGATACAATACATAAATACATAAATATATATGCCGGCCATATGGTCGTAATTTGCAAAAAAAAAAAAAAAAATTATACATATTTTTTCTAAGCTAAGCTAACTGGTTCAATATATGTATAACTTTTCCCTCAATTTTTAGCGATGACGTGAAGTTCAATAAATTTTGTATCTTTTATTTTACTATTATTTTTTTTTTTTTGTATCTTTTTATGCTTAAACTAGTTTTTACCTTTTGTTGTCTATTTTTAACGCGTCGCACAACGGCACACGTCGCATAAAATTACGTTTTTTTTTTTCTTTACTCTTTTTGTTTAGTTTTGCCAATTGAAAACAAATATTGCAACACCTTTTTTTATTGGAAAAAAATTAGCATCAAACTTGGTCAGCTTCAATTAGTAAATAATTAAAAAGTATTTAGCTTTAAATGTTTATGAAGAAATTGTGTGGAAAAAAAGCAATCAGTTAAGCTGATTTTCTCTTTAAAAAATTAGCAACGCTTGTAGCGAAATTTTTAAAGCTTGGAGAAATTGTAATGAAGTAATTTAAAAGATATTTTATGTTATTTTATTTTAATTATAAAAAGATACAAAATATAAAAAATTAATTAAATTAAAACCTTCAACAAAAAAAAAAAAAAAAAAAAAAAAAAAAACTCTCGACTTAAGTAATTATTGACACACTAAGTAAACAAGGCGCATGAGGTGTCACATTTAACATTGACTTTTGTACCAAAAGACAAAGTTCAAAAATTCAGACCCGGCCGGCAAAAAGTCAACACATAAAAAAAATGCTGTTTAATTATCAACAAAAAACGCAATGTAATGCGACCACGCCTACACAAGACTACATCATTGAAAAAACACGCTAACAATATTTTAGATACTTAAACTATAACTTCTCATATTAAAAATATATAAGTATAAAATAGTGCTACTGCTTAAAGTTCAGCTTAGCACTTTGTTTTTAGATTGTTGCGCCTAAATATTTACAAAAGTTACACACCCTAAAGATGCGTTCCAAAGAACAACAAACAACAACAACAAACGTACCACTGGGAATAAAGTTTGAGCAGATACTTTTCGTTTTGAAGAGGGTGAAATTGTGTTGCAAGTTTTTTTATTTATTTTAGGCACGTAACTTATGAAATTGGATGAAACTAGCAAATGGAAATTAAAACATATAAAATATTCATTAATTGTGTAAATGAAAATAAAAGAGACAAAATTTAGAAAGAATAAACATAGCTAAAAAATTGAGTTAAGTTGAAATAGAAGTATTTTTGTCAGCTTCTTTAGAGTAGACCTAATGCAACAAAAAGTGTAATATTTGTTACGAACATACAAATTAATGAAACATTTTAATATGGCTTTATTAAAAAGTGCTGCATTAGTTGCTCTCGTGATCAGCGATATTCTGTCAGTTCTAAATAATATTCTAAGTGTATAAAAAATTGACATAAATCGTAAATATATATCATTTCATTTAATTAGTTGACAGATTGTTAAAACGCAAAATATAAAAAAAATTGAAACATTAAATATGCAAATTTAGTTAGTTAAAATAAAATATGCACAAATTTACATATTTTATAGCTAAGTATTTTATGAACTCATGCAAAAAAAAAAAACACACTTGACACTTTGCAGATACAATTTTATAAGCGGATTTATAACTTGTAAATAATTCAAATAAAATAAAGTACAATTTATAAATAGAAAACCGCAAAAATTGTGCTATCAATTTAATATAAATGACAGTTATCAATCAATCCGTAGATACTTTTGCGTATCTATAAAATTTTTTGTTTTGAAAATGCATTCAAACGAATGCATTCTTAAACAAACAAAAACAAAAAAAAATAGATTAACCGCAAAAATGCAAAGTAAACCACAGTAAAAAATAATAATATTGATGATGTTATTAATATTGGCAGTCAACACAACAAATTAGCAACACCCAAGAACTTGAAACTTTAACTTAAAATCAACCAAAAAAAAAAATATATTAAAAAAAAATAACAGCGACATTCTTAAAAGAGCGTCTGGCGTCATATTAGATCTACAGATGACTCAGTTTTATGAACAGAACTAAAAATGAAATGAATAATAAAACCAAAGAAGAAAAAAAAAAAAGCTGAGTGGCAGTAAAAAAAAATATTCTAAAGAAAAGATGAAAAAAAAATCAAAGAAAAAAAAGTATCTGTTGACGTGGAGCAATTGGAGTGAAGTAGCTGTTATGTTGCATGAAAACCTTCAAAAAATATGCAACAACAACAAAAACACTAAAAAAAAACAACCGCAGCATCTGCATCTTTTATAATGATGAATTCTTTATATGTTTACAAATGAAAAGGAAGAAAACAAAAAAACCAAAAAAAAAAGTATCTTAAAATGCACAGAATGAAGTTGCTTTTGCATGAGGCACGAGACAAATATGACAGCTGGTAAACAGATACTTTTTTATTATGGCTCAAAAATACGTTGCAACGAGCTAAAATGCTATTTTAGCAAATTTATTTAAAAAAAAAAAACAAAATGTAGATTCGTGATTAGCATCAAAAGTCAAGTCAATAAGTAAGTGAATCTGTCTGTCCGCATAATAAGCGCATCGAACTCGAAAATAAACTTGGACTTTAGATGCTCCAGAGCATCACGTATACCCAACTATTTTTCAAATCCCATTTTAAGCGGTTCTAGCTTCCATATAATTTTTTTTTAATTTAAATATGCCATGCAAAAAAAATAGAATTGCTTTATTTTATTTATAAAAAAGAGAGTTTGATAATAAAAATATAAGCAATCTAAAATGTATATTACTCATTTTCGTTGTTGTTGTTGTTTTATTTATAAATAAATATGTACAAATAACTTTGTAAATTGTTTAATGTAGTATTTAGTGCATAAACCTCATAAAAATTGGCGCAATTTATGAGCTGTTCAATTTGTTAATGTTAACCCCGATTGTGAGTGAGAGTGCAAAAGTTTGTACTTGTTGCAATCTAAATGGGAAATTTATTTTTATTTTTTTTTTTTTTTGTTGATTTTATTTAATCACCGCAATTTTGCATACGTCTTACAACACCGATTTTTAGGCGCCTACACTTTATACTTCAATATTAAAAACGTCAGCGCCATGTAATACGAATTATCGTCAAAATAAATCTAAATTGTAAAAAAAAAAACATGCAATAAAAATGTTTATTTTGCTGATTAAACTTATTTTTAAATACAATTTTATTAATAATACTACATCACTTTGGGTTCTAAAATGAAGTCTTCTATTCAAAAAAAATCCTTGCACATCTCATCCTTTGTACCAATTCAGGGAATATTACCCCTTTTCTTTTTTTTGGTAGAGCCTGATTTTTAAATAATTTTATCATTTCTTATACCCTCGAGTGGTATATTAAGTTTAAAAATCAGTATAACAGCAGCAGCACCTTGAAACGCACCAATTCGCGACTTCATGGTCAATGTCGAAACTTAGCAACAATAATGACAAACCATGACGTTGAGACGCCAATTGTACGCAAATGTTTCAATAAAAAAAAATTATTTTAAAAAAAAATATCACAAACGAAATTGAAACCAAAAATAAAAGATACAAATTCAAATAAAAAAAAAAATTGTTGCGCACTGATTGATCTCGAGACGAGTAAATTTTTTTTATCGGAATTAACATTTATATTGTTGCAAATAAATCATTTGACAAGAGCTACAAAAATAATTAAATATATTTTTGATTTTTTTTTTTGTTTATATAAAAATTTTTAACATTGAATAAAGAAATACACACATGACTCTGGTTTTTTTTTTGTTTCTTTCTGCGTTGACAGATCTTTCAATTCTCTATGCTATTTGTTAAGGTCGTCATGGATAAATGATTGGATTGAACATTAATAAATTTCTATAGAACTTAATTAAAAAAGAAAAATGCTAAATATTAAATTTCAATAGAAATAATTTAATAAAATAAATCAATATTTTTGCAATAAAACTAATTTTTTTGTTTTCAAATTATTTAAAGAAACAACGCTGAGCTTCTTATTGTTTTAATTTTCTATTGTATCTAGATACATATGCATATCTCGTATCTAAAGCATTATCGCCTACTTAAGCTGCACGCACGCATTGACCCCCCAATAAAGCATTCAAATTTTATTATTTTATGCTCGAACTTATTTCGTATTTTGCATTCTAAGCGCGTCGCAAAAAATAACTAAAGTGACGTCATAAATTGAAATGGAAATGAAAACAAAATTTTTGCAATAATTTAATATATAGGGTGACCATTTTTTTTTTGTTATTGTTTTTTAGAGCTACAAACTACTACATAATTCTTTATATTTTCTATATTTAGCACCACTGGGACTATTTTCCTTTTTTTAAACATGATGAAATGCGTCAGCGTTAAAATATTTGAATCAAATAAAATGTTTTATGCTGGTTTATTCACTGACTTAACAAACTACCCTCGTATTTTATCGAATTAACTAACCAAATGGTGTTTTAATTAAAAAGGGAAGTATACTGGTTTTTATTAAATAATATTTTTAAATTTATTTATTTAGTTAGTTTGCAAATTTTATGTATCTTTAAACTGCATGCATGGTTTGGCATTAATTTATTACTATGGTCACTCTATTAGCGCAAAACCATAAAAAAAACATTTCAATGAGCGCAATACTATACTATTTAAAATTATATAAATTGTCACACATATTATTCATTTATAATCGCATTGTTAACTAAATTCGTAACGAGTTTGAGAGACGCTTAAATTGTGATATTTATGGTTTGCAAAAAAAAAAAAATTGTTTTTCAAATTCATTTTATATACACAATGAAATTAATTCATTAATTATAGAATTGTATTGTATTAAAAAATCAAAACCTTATCGATAGAAAACCCAAGCTATCTTATCAATAGTTTTAACATATATTTTTTTCTATTATTTTATTATTGTTATTTTTTTTGCAACGTAAAATGACATAAAATCTATTTTCAAGAAATGATAAACAAGATAATACAACAAAAAAAAAGCAAAACAAGTTTTGTGAAAATTTACAACACGAATCAAAGAATGACATCAGAGTTCTTTAGAATTTTTTAGGAAATTTACTCTAAATTTTCAAATATTTAGAGAATAATTTGAATTCGATAAACTATCGGTCTTTAAAAAACAACACGTTTCGATTTATCGCTGTCTTTGCCATCACAAATTTTTAGTTGGCAATAATAAATATCGAGAATAATTTGAATTCGATAAACTATCGGTCTTTAAAAAACAATACGTTTCGGTTTATCGCTCTCTTTGCCATCACAAATTTTTAGTTGGCAATAATAAATATTTACGAAATGCATAGTTAGTTGACATAATGTCTGCCTTTCTTTGTCAGCTGTCTAACTCAAACATGTGGCTGAAATCTATGCTACTTAGTTTATATCAACTTGTTTACTTGCCTATGATAAGCTTTAATAAATAAATACAAACATTAGTTTAGGTAGTCAATTTAATTATTTTATTTTTTGTTGAACTTTTGCTATCATTTCTTTTTGTTGTTGCTTTTGTGAAATTTTATTTTCACTTTTTCACTATTGTTTCGGTTTGTATATTTTTACAAAACTACTAAATTAAATAGATATGTAGCTATGCATAGCAAAAGCAACATAGTCAATAGGTAAACATGCGTAAATAATTATATACACACAAATAGATACATTTGTATCTGTTAGATACATTTTGTTTTTTTACTACAATCTAATACATTCTCATGTGTAGCTAAGCCAATTGTTTATTTGTTTTAAAGAGTGAAGCAGGAAATAAAATTGCAGTAAAATAAAAATTAAAACAACAAAATCTATTACCAAATTAATTTATCCAAAACAAAACAAAATGAAAAAAAAATGGTTTTACATTTGTTTGCTGTTTGCTAAAATTAAACTAGAAAAATGATTTTTAAAGTTTAGAGATACTTTGCTGATCTAATTTCTAAAATAGAAAAAAAAATATATAAAAACTTACCTTTTCCGCGAATTCTTCACGTGGACGTCGAGATATTGTTGTCGAATTCATTAGATCCTTAGTAGGTGAAGGTGTCATGTCGTAAAGTAGTTTTGTTTGTAGTTAACTAAAAACTGGCAGGAATTTGTATCTACACTTTGTGTATCTAGAAACAAGTAGAGCAATCGGTTAATCTACAAGAAATGCAGTATTCAACAGCATATGACGTTGTTTGGCAATTATGTCACCATGTTTTTGTTATAAGTTTATTATTGTTTTTTTTTTCTTTGCGGTTTTTATTTTATACTGATAAAATGGTCTGCGTGCAAAAAGAACGCAAAAAATGTATGCCAAAACAAGCAAAAGCTACATTGGCAATATATTTTTTTTTTTTTAATTTTAAATTATAATTTTATTTTTAGAAATTGAATCACCGCAAAAAGAATGACTCCAGCAACAGCGAAAAAAAACTTGGTATTAACAAGAACAACAACAACAACAATTAATTTTTTTTCTTATTAACTTTAACTAGATAAGCTCTTAAAGTTATGGCATATAATTCAATGAGAATACATTCTGCACGAAAAAAATGTATCAACATCATATTTTTGAGTGCTAGGTTGAAAAAATATCTATGGTTTCTAGGAAAAAAGCCCATTTGGAAACTCGATCTGGGCGCTGTCAAACATAGTAACTGTGAATTAATCCACAAATTTTAAAACAAAGTACTCCGCACAATCTCTAATGTGCACCGTTCCATACGAATAGGGATATTCACACAATGGCTCGGAGTCCCTTGGGTTCATCGGGAAATCTCCAGTTTTGCCAAAGCCTACCTGGAGAGACTGGACAGACACACCAACCCCCTTGCCATAAATCTGTTGGACAACAGCGCTGTCACCCGCCGCCTACGTAGAGACCACTCGCTGGATCTACCTCATCGAATAAGTTGAATAAGTTTTCCGTCAGTGCTGTTACTTTTGTAAAAGGCACCAAATATGTAAAAGCTTAAATAAAATAATTCAGTTACTTTTAGAACAGAGTGTATAAACAGTATTACTAATAAAGAGCGAGAAAGCAACAAAACATATATGAGAAAGAGAATACGCAGAATATTAAGTCATGTTGTCACCTAATCATAGTCAAAAAAAAAAAAAAAATGCCGGCTGACAACAACAAAACTAAGCGTTAAAAAGAAAATTCCGCGCAGTAGCTAATTAATTTGGTCAATATGTGTTAACACGCACCACACACACACATACACACGTTACCTATAATTAACTAAATAAAAAAAACCAAACAAGCAAATTCAGCATGCAAAGGCAAAAGGATTCTTTTGTAATAATAGCAAAAAAAAAAAAAAAAAAAAACTTTTTTGCTACTGCATTTAATCTAAAATTCCTGATGACCTTCAGTTAAATTCTAATTGGAATTCAAATTGGAGGCATTGTAATTGTGGCCTACAGGAATGCCACAGTGGTGCAAAACGAGTTTCTCAAGTAGCCACGATGCAAAAGCGGGGACAAAAGATGAACAAGAAAAACAAAAAAAAAAAAAAAAACAATAAATAAAACAAGAACGAAGATCAAACCAAAGAACGAGTAATAAATAGCCGTGCACAAGGCGCACATATAAATTTATACAGGGTGCTCGTTCGATATATATAAGAATTTTTTGTTTTGCACTTTTTAAATCGATTTTAAAAAAAAAAAGTGCTACTGCAATAATGTAAGTTTGAAGACTTTATAAAAACATAGCTTGGCGACTTAGGGCCCTTAAAATTGCTTCAGTACAGCCGAGCTCATTTATATTTTTTATAATAGATTTTTTTATGTCAAGATTTATTTTGCTGCGGCATTTTCGTTTCATTAAAAAACCAAGAACCAATCATTTATTTTTAAATGAACATATTCAAATAGAACACCCTGTACATTAAAGCGACTGCGCGCATGTTTGCTGTTCTTGCTTTTTCGGTTTTGTTTTTGTTGTTGTTGTATTGCATGCATGTGTCATGACGTCGCTTTTAGTTATTTTTGTTGTTCTTCTTAGCTTAATGTTGTTGTTGTTGTTGCTGCTATTCGATGCTATTCGCTGCTGCGGTTGGTCATTTCATTCTTTCTCTTATTTTTTTTTTGATTGCTTTGCACAATTTTTTATTTAAGCCATTTCTTAAATATTCGTATTGGATTTATTTATATCAAAGTAAATGCAAGATTAACTTACAATTTAATTTATAATTTTTAAATTTTTTGGCACTTGACTTATTACTTTAAATTTGTATTTTGTTGTTGTTGTTGTGGTTTTATTGCTCTTGTCAAGCTTAGGCACTTCACTTCACTTTAAACAAAATAAAAATAATAGAAAACCAATAAAAAATAACTTCAAACACAAATATTGTTTAAGCTTTTATTTGTTTTTTTTTTATTTTTGTTTTAACTTATTTCAAGGTACTTGTTGCTGTACTTGTATTGTGGCACTTGAATCGGAACTCAATGAATATTTATATTGTACAAGAAAATATATTTACACAATTAAAAGTAATAACAACAACAATAATAAAAAAAGACAAATAAAATTTCAGAAATAACAGCGACAAATAGATTTTTTTTTTTTTTTGTTTGAATACGCGCTACACGTGAAATTGAACCGCAGCGCCCGGCCGGTAGAATGAAACTAATAAGAAAAAAACGAATGAGAAAACAAAGCAGAAGTGCGCAATTTTTTGCTAGAGATGGCAGTTTTGAATGTTTTTGGGACCGATAAATTGATGTTTTCCGCGTAAAGTGCTGCTTTATCGACGGTCAACACTGCTTGACCGACCGACACCAGGCAGTCACCACTGTCTTATCGAGCGCCAACAGACAGCCACCCAGGCACGTGCAAGTGCTTGCAAGAGATGGTTTTCCTGATGTTGCCACTACGTCCAGTGAGCGTTGCCTGATCGTTCAACGATTTTAATGGTAATCTACTGTTATAGAAAACGGCGCAAAGTAATAAATAGCAATAAACAAACCAACTGCCAACATTTTAGAAAATTTTGTATATGTATTAGAAACACCAAGTAGCACTTATTCTTTTTATGCTTTTATTCTTTTATGCACTCATACTAGACCTCGTGAACAGCACAATTATATATTCATTCTGTTCTTTATTGTATTTGTTCTTTTTTTTTTACCTAACCTAAAATCTTGAAAAAAATCTTATTCCTTTAGATTATTTGACTAAAATATCTAGAAAATCGTAGGAGTTGGAATCATTCAAAGGACAGATTCGTAATCAGAACGCCAACACTCTTCGTATGTACAATGTTCAGTCTCTGGTTCTAAAAATGGTCGGCCTGTGTTATTGATTTTATAAAAACGTAATCTATAAATTCAAAATTCTTTAACATTAACATTCAGCCTTGACTCTCATATGTATGTATAATGCAAATCTTGCATAAAAAAAAAGTATAAAAATCGCAGTTAAGTCGTAACGGAAAAAAATCTGCTTAACTCAGTTAAATGCCAACGGATTACGGTGCACAGTGTGTCAAAATGAAAATAAAAATATTTTTTTAATTGAATACACATTAAAAAAATGTTTATTTAATTTTATTTTTTATATTCTGTATTATTTAAATAATAAAGTATTAACTAATTATAATATTCACACTACAATTTCATTGTATAAAAAAAATAGATCATAAAAAATTCTGTACCACGCAATTAATACATATTCCACTCATATTTAACACACAGTGCAGAGATTCTTTTTCAATAATCACAATAATCCCTTGTAGCCTTTAACAAACTAATCTCATTTTGGATTTGATTAAAGTCTATTAACGGACTATATAAGTCATAACAAACAACATTTTTCTTCTTGTCTGCAACGACCAATGCGAGTGGTTACTGTTAAACGTGTTTATTGTAGTGCGCATTCGAAAGGATTAAATCGGATAGATCAAATACATTGACATAGCAGCAGCAACCAGCGCCATGTTTGAATATAATCTTACAGATCCTTTTGGCAATGTTTCTACCGTGCTACGCCCAGAGCCGCGTCTCTCAGCGGAGTCACGTCTTATAGGTTGGAATGTGCCTCCAGATGAGCTACGACACATACCAGATCATTGGCTTAAATATCCTGAGCCGCCAGAATCAATGCATTATTTGCTTGGTACGCTCTATATTTTTTTACAGTGATTTCAATGATTGGCAATGGACTGGTTATTTGGGTTTTCTCGGCGTAAGTGAAATAAAAAAAATAGAAAAAAAATTTATAAAAAATATCTTTAATAATTTCTAATATTTCAGCGCCAAATCTCTACGCACGCCTTCAAATATTCTTGTTATCAATCTGGCATTTTGTGACTTTTTCATGATGAGTAAAACTCCGGTATTCATCTATAATAGTTTTCATCAGGGCTTTGCGCTTGGGCATTTCGGTTGTCAGATTTATGGAATTATTGGCTCCTATACAGGTATTGGAGCATCTGCAACAAATGCTTTCATTGCCTACGATCGTTATAATGTTATAACACGTCCCATGGAGGGTAAAATGACCCATGGCAAGGCCATTTTAATGATTCTATTCATTTATATGTATGCGACACCATTTGTTATATCATGTTACACTGAAACGTGGGGACGATTTGTACCAGGTATGTAAATATATACTTTCATATATACATATACATATGCATGTGTATGTGTATGCATAATAGTGAGCCATGAGGCATTGATTTTGATTAAATTGTTTCTTTTTTTTTTTTTGTCTTTTTGCTTAAGTTGAATGAACCAAGGGAATTGATTTGTTTTCCGTATTTAATAGAATAAAGTACTTAGTAAGTACTTTGATAAAATTAATGTGGCTTCGCGTGTTGAAATTGATTGACAATCCAATGAAATCGAAAACATAAAATTGGTGTGCATTGCGTTAAATGTACAAATTAGGGCCCTGTACATAATTACCAAAGAGCCTGTTAATATTTTGATTAGCTCATAAATTTCCAAACTGAAAGAGGGCTTTCTGGAATCACCCCTAAAAAGACGTGATAATAGATAATAATTTCGGTACGTCTAGTTCCACATAAAGCTGAAATATTCAAAAGAAAATTCTGGTTTAGCGCCTTACTCCCTAAATTAAACTTTTTCCTAGGATTAGTCGTTAGGAACATGGTTTCGGCACATAAACTCACATATCTTTGCTAAAATATCGGTTCTGTTCTTATCCTAGCCTCTAATACGCTACTGTGATTACTTATTATAAAATTCAAGTTCCTAATTCACAAATGTCTTCCAATGTCAACGCTGCTTAAATTCGGATTAGAAGACATGCAACAAACCGCAAATTTAATTAAGACCGCTGCACTAAGAAACCAAATTGTTTACTATAAAAGGCCAAACAATCTCAGTTAATGAATACCAACAAAGTTTCGTTTCGGTTCGGTTCGGTCATCGAAGCATCGTGCTAAGACAGCTGCAACTAAGCGCATCGCGAGTTAATTCCGGTGCGGTAGTGTGTATTGTATTAGGCACGCCGTAACGTTCCTTTGAACGTACGAAACGACGGTCACAATGTATGCCAACGCAATGGAGGAGGAGGTGTACAATAAAACTTTTATAGAAACTTCACCATCCATAATTATGGCCGCACTCCGTGGTGGTGGTGGTCAGTGTAATGCAAGCGAAGGTCCTTTGTTAAAGCCAGAGGCACGCATTGGAAGTGGCAGCGCTGAATTGCAACTACTCGGCTGGAATGTACCACCTGATCAAATACAATATATTCCAGAACATTGGCTTTCACAAATGGAACCACCGGCTTCGCTACACTATATGCTAGGCATTTTCTATATATTTCTCTTTTGCGCTTCAACCGTTGGCAATGGCATGGTCATTTGGATATTTTCCACTTCGAAACCATTGCGTACACCTTCGAATCTTTTTGTGCTTAATTTGGCTGTCTTTGATTTTATAATGTGTCTAAAAGCGCCCATATTCATCTATAATAGTTTTCATCGTGGCTTTGCACTTGGAAATACAGGGTGTCAGTTATTCGCATCGATTGGTTCCTATTCGGGCATTGGCGCGGGCATGACCAATGCAGCCATTGGCTATGATCGTTATAATGTTATTACAAAGCCTATGAATCGTTCGATGACCTTCACAAAGGCGTTACTCATGAACATTATTATATGGCTCTATTGTACACCGTGGGTTGTTATGCCGCTGACAGGATTCTGGGATCGATTTGTACCAGGTAGGCTGTTTTGAATATAAAACTATAAAGTATATTATTGATTAGCATGAAAAAACTAGTTGAGGCATCAGCCTCATGAGTCTGTCAGACTATTCACCGTGGAGTCCACTGCGGTATATTTTTTTAAAAAATTTAAATTTTTAAATTCAAAATTTTTTACTTTCAAAATTTTATCAAAATAAATATTATTGCATTTATATTTCGCTTTCAATTTCATGATCTGTTGACAATGAAAAAGAGGAGAATTAATTAGTTAAACACTTCGCCAATTTAAACTAAAAAAAAACCGAGAATGGAAAATGATTTCGGAAACAAAGGTCCATCATTTTCCATTTTTCTATAAAATATGACAAACTCACCCAAATACGTTATTGTAGAAAATATAACTACTCCAGTAGTCCACAAACTTTCTTAATCGCTCACTTGCAAACTTGCTTTAGTCCGCCCCACCATTTATTCATCGCCCGTTGTATCTGCCTTTGAAATGACAACATTAATGGCTAAATTGCCGTCGACAGAAAACAGTTCCACAGTCGACTTGTTAAGCACCAAAAGATCTGCATTGGTAAAGGACACAAAACTTTCGCGTATAGAACGTGGCTTCGATTGCCATTTTAGCGTACGATTATTAGCCTCCAGCGAGATATTATAAACGAATTGTGCCGCATCATGCATAGTGCCAACCATGCGACATGCTGCAAAATATTGCTGACAACCTTCGCTCAGTTGTATCTTCTCCAGCGATAGCAGAAAATGACGTCCATAACATGATTGTATCATTGTCCAATCCAGTGCACCTTCCAAATTGACATTTGTCGCAAGAAATACAATATCACTGCCATCCATGGTGATAACACTATCATGAACGGAGATCAAATGTTTGTAGACTTCCTTCAGCGAACCCTGCCATACACACTTCTCATCGGGATAGGGGCAGAAATAGGGACGAAAGTCACAATCGTCTTCATGTGCCTTCTTCTCGCTGTAGGCCAAACGTTCGTGACAACCGTAGCAGGAATGCTTGCAGGGAAAGACCAATTTCGAGGCAACCTTCTCCATTGACAGACAGCGTATATTGGTCAGGGGTACACGACAGACTGGACAACCGCTTAGCTTATGACGACATGTAGCGCATATCAAATGACCGCGTGAGCATTGCATTATGGGTGGCATCATATAACCAAAGCAGACAGGACATTCCAGTAATGAAACAAGAAAATCACTGATGCCACCATCTGCTGGTTTAATGCCGCTACAGCTCCCACTGCCGCCGCCACTGCTACTGGCAGAACAATTACCACCTTCCCCGCCATGTGCCAAATTCTCGGCCTGATCGGCGGCAGATTCTTGTTGTTGTTGCTGCTGCTGTTGGCGTTGTAGTTGCAACTGCTGCTGTTCACGACCAGCTGCAGCTGCACGTACTACCTCTCCCTTGTTCGTTGTGTTTGTTGTATTTCCACGTGCCAAAATACAAGAAGGACAGACAAAACTCGGTGCAGATTCACGACGTCGCGGTATCATTGATTATTGACCTTTTAAAAGGTTTTATATAATCGCTATATTTAAATCTCGAAAATTTTTTTTACGAAGTTTCAAACCAAGATTTTGTTTAAAATTATTTATTTTAATTTTTTTTTTTTTTTATTTTTATAATTTAATATTTTAAATTAAAAAGAAAGCTTTAATATGGGACATTTTTATATCAACTAAAATTAAAAAAAAAAAAAAAAAAAACAGTTGTCAAACTCCTAAAAACTTGAACACAGAAACTGATGGCCTACTTTTTTAACTATTAAACAAAACCTTGAAGAATTTCTTATCACTTTTCTAAAATAGCTCTTTAAAAGTTTATTTCCGCGTTGAAAAATCTTAGAACTTGCGAAGAGTCCAATCAAGGGCACTATCAACACTACGTGGATTAGGCATGTAATCAATACAATATTCAACAGAAAGATTACTACTTTTTTTATTACTAGTACGTCCTGAAGCACGTCCTCGATTTTAGGATTTTTTTGTTTGTCATAGAGTCGTTGTCGTTAAGAACTCAAACTAAAAAGTTCTTTACATATTACAAAATCCAAAAAAAATTTTAACTACAATATTTTTATTTATATTTTTTTAATATTAATTTATTATCGCTTAACAACTAAACTCATACATATTTAATTTATTTTTTTTTTATTTATACACTTTTATATCTCATTTAACTTGCTAAGCAATTTTATTTTAGTTTTTTTTTTAATTAATTTTAATTATTTTCTGGTTTCTTTTTACCATTTACATTTGTAAATTTTTTTTAGTATAAATTAATTTAAATTTATTTAATTTTTTTCTTCGAACTGAATAAAAAATATAGCTGCCATCTTTTTGCTTTTTATCAGATTGAATTAAAAACAAAATTTGCAGAGATCGTCTAAACTAATTTTAACATTTATTAATAAAACTAATTTATAAAGTTTAATTAACTATTTTTTATGCAATGTTTAAATTATTTTTTAGTTTTTAAGAAATATTTTTCGAGTACTAAACCTTGATTGCTCTTGACTTGAATATATATATTGTATATATAAAAAATCATTTTGTTGAATACAAGGTATTTTATTATATATATTATATAATAAAAATATTTATTATATTAATTAATAAAAAAAAAAATAACGAACATTGCATAATATGCTTTATAAATTAGAATTAATAATTTTACGATTTTTTTAAATTAAAAATTTTTAATTAAAAAATAAAATATTCGTTAATAAAAACTCTTTTGTCTTTTGTTACTCTTTTTTTTATTTAATTAATTAATAATTTCTTTTTATTTTTTTTTTAGTTTATGCACAACTTGTTTTTTGGCATTTATTGAAAAAAAAAAAGAATATTATTTTATATCGCTTAACTTAGGGTACAATATATTAAGTTTTTTTTCTTTCATGTTATTCGTTTCTTTAAAATATTGTATAATTTTTTTTTTTTTTTTTACATATTAGAAAATATATTTAATATACACATTCAATTTAACTAAATTTTACTGGTATACATTTTATATACGAAGTGTAACTGTTGTTTTAGTTTTCAATTTGAATTAAAAAATGTTGCGTTTATAATACACAAGTGTGAAATCCGTACGCAATATGTTAAAACTGAAAACTGTTGTTTGAAAACAAATTAATTAGTTTTTAAAATTATATTTTTTGCATTTCCACAATTTAGAATGTTTTTTTTTTTTTTTTTTTTTTTTGTTTTTCTATAAAAAGTAAACTAGTTGACTTAATGACTAAAATAATTTTTTACTTATAAAAAAAACTCTCGCAGCTTAAACTAATATCTCGTTCGTTTTTATATTTTGTTTTTAAACTTAATTTTTATAGTAAAAAAAAAACAATACACAATTATACTAAACAAAACCAATCATGAATGAATCAATGAACATATAATTATACAGAAATTAGAAATGTATCGAACTCTAAAAATATGAAATATAAACATTGAAGTATACAGTAGTTCCCTATGTAGCTAATATTTATATTCGCATTTTTTATTATTTTTTTTTTATTTGTATCATAAAAACGTGCGCTTGCGTTTTGAAAACGCTTTTTACTGTTTTTTAAAATTTCAACGTTTCTGTTCGAAATGTTCGAGAATCTTTTTCGGGTTACGATTGGTTGAGTTGAGTTTTTTCTTCTTCTTAATTTACCATTTAAACCAACGATATGGTTACGTTAATACCAAGATTGCCGTTATCAGCAAATAACTGCGCAATCGAAGTATCAAATACCAAACAATCAGAATTATGTATTGCTGAGGCGACACCTTCATGTATTGAACGCGGCATCGCCTCCCATGTTAGACGCCGACGATTACCATTCAATTCAAGACGATATACAAAATTTTCAGCTTCTTTACGTGAACCAATCAATTGCACTATGGCAAAAAATTGCTGATGTCCATCGTATTTCTCTTGTTTCTCAAGCACCAACATAAAATGATGCCCAAAGCAGGATTGCATCATAACCCAATCGACAGCACCGGGTAAATTGATGTCAGTTGCTAAGAATACAATATCTTCACCTTGTAATGTTGTTATACTCTTGTGTGACATCATTAAATGTTGCATGACTAGGTCCAATGGTCCTTGCCATTTACATGACGCACCCGGACATGGGCATAGATACGGACGACATTCGCATGTTTCTTCATGTTCTGTCTTTTCTGTGTAAACCAATGATGCAGTGCAACCATAACCGGAATGCTTACATGGAAATTTTACATTCGATGCAACTTTTTCCATAGCCAAATTGCGTATATTTGCCAATGGGCCACGACATGTCGGACAGCATGTAAGTTTTGAACGACATGAAACGCAGACCAAGTGACCGCTTGAGCATTGTAAAATGGGCGGTAGTACATAATCGAAACAAACGGGACATTCAAATAATGATGTTAGATCAGCAGACATGCCGGCATCACCGCCACCGGCGGACGATAAAGATGAACTAGACGACGACGACGTATTGGCTGAAGATGTATTACCACCGGCGCTTGAAGAACCGGTATTGCTGCTATTTGTATTTGTATTTGTGGCTACGACTCCGCCTGCTGCTGCTGCTGCGGCGGCGGCGGCAGCGGCTGCTGCAGCTGTTGTGCCTCCGGTCGTAACTACTGCTGCTGCTGCTGTCGGTTCACGGAGTTTTAGTTTGTTTTTATTGGACATTGGTCTGTGCGTTGTGCGGTATGATGAAGTGTAGACAACACCACCACTACGTTTATACACAACACCACCGCTGTAATCTTATGTTGAGTATTTCTTCAAAATTTTATACGGTTGGAATTGTATTAGCAGTTTTTGTTCTTATTGTTTTCTATTTGTTTTTTTCTTCTTTATTTGTTGACAGTTTTGAAAAAATTTAAATTTTATATTCCTGGAATTCCTTTGTAATCTGAAATATTAAATGAAATGTATAATTAGTGAAAAAGTTTTTTTAAATTTTGCAAAATAAAATCATTAACTGATTTATTACGTTTAAGTTATATAAAATTGCCGATCAATCAATAAATTCTTTGAAATCTTTGTTTGTCGTCGGAAAATCTAAAAAAAAAAAAAAAAATTACAAAATAATTCCACGAAAAAGGTTTTGAGACAACTTCAGATATAAATATATAAACTATCGCATTTTGGTTCTTTTTTCTATGTCACTACGCCACTCGCATATGAAGTGATCTATTAAAAAAAGACGTTCATTTGTGATTCAGTAAATTTTATAAACAAGTCTAAAAAATAATAAACACTATAAGTAATTCTTATCAGCTCTTCAACTCTTCAAAGCCATGAGCCAGCCAGCAAAGTCCAAAAGAATTTATTTTTTTTTTTTTTTTTTTGCAATATATTAAGATATATATATACATATCTATTTAATTTAATCAGTAAAGTTTCAAGATAAAATTGAAATAAATCGGTATGATAAAATGAATAGTTGAAGATACCATAATGTAATTTAAAATATGTTTTTCTACTGTTTTACTTATGGGCAAAATATGTCCATCGATGATCTAAACTTTGAAGATTACTTTTACACAAGTGACAACCGGAGAAAGCCTTTAAATTTGAAAAAGCAGCATTCGAAACAGGAGTTAAGAACATGGTTTTGGCTTAAGGTCTGCCAGAAGAAACTTCGCTTTTGAGTGGACCAGGCATTATATTGTGTATGTAGTTGCATGTTTCAATTTAAAAATTTAAATTTTTTATGACTCTCATATTCAAATGAATTTCAGAAAGTCCAATAGGCAAATGTAGTACAACAACTCTCAAATTAGCTTTACAAAATTCTTGTTGTACATTTTCAAAATGTACCGCAACCGTTCAAGCTCAAGAACAACACCCAATAATAATGCGGGCTCAAACTATACTATGCATTCACATACATATCACATGTATGTATCTATGTATGTATGTAGTTGTTAATATTTAAATGGCTGATTAACCTCCTCTTCGACATTCCCTACTGCTACTGCTGTTCCTTTAATGTCTGGCCTAGTACACTTTTTGTATTGTTTTACAATAACTGCCTCTCTTCTGCCTGCTAGCTGCTACTTTGGGCACAACAAAAAAACAAAATGCTCAATCCGCGGCAGCTGAAGAGAAACGTAGTGAATAAAACGGAAGGGTAGCAACGTTAGAGAATGATACGCGTAAGTACACACACGTTATATTCACACATACACATACATACATACACGCACGCATACACTGACCGTCGGCAGTGTAATCAATGCACAAAAATCGTTGTCGTTGTTGTTGTTCAAAACGAAAATGGATATAAAAAATTAAAGAAAATACATGTGTAAATGTTAACTTTAAAGAAATGAAGAAAGAAAAAAAAAAACAACGCTAAAATACGCTACATACATACTGTATGTACCTACTGTTAAGATAAAAATAATAAAAATTTATCTAAAAAAATTATGAAGATGGATTAGTGAAACGTGTACAAAAGTTTTGAAAATTTCAGCTCAATAATTTTTATTTTGATTTTGAAATGCTCTCGATATATACATTTGCATTTACTTTGAACCACTTAGTGTGAATAGTTTTTTTTTATATTATATTCCGTATATAATTAACTCAAAAATCTATAAAGTAATTAATTCAAAAATCTATAAAGACGTATAGTAACGCAAGATTTGTAACTAAATTACGCCAAATCAAGATTTATAAATTATATATATAGTATTATAGTTATTATAATAAATATCCTATCTAAATGGTAAAATAACTGACAAGGTGTCGTATTGTGTCTTTTTAGTGTTATAATTTTTTTCACTAATGCACTAAATCACTGAGTTGGCTAAATCATGGTTCACTACTATGGAATACCACACAGAAATACAGTTTATTCATTCGAATTAAACTTTAATGCGAACAATGCGTCATTGTTTTTTAATAAAAATAAAGTATTTTCTCTTTACGTTACAATATTGACGTACATATATCGACATAATAACTACGAAAAATGAAACACTCATCGTAAATAAATAATCTTACGGCTTTCTATACTTTAAGTAAACTTTTTCTATTTTACATATTTTTACTAAAGACGTAAAATGTATTCGGTATTCCGTAAATTCTGCTGGCAATCCGAGAAATATTTTATCGTACATGAAAGGAATTCCTCAATTTTTAAAAAAATATACTATTTCCATCCGTGCTGTAACTTTAGACAACGTAAATTAAGTTTGATCGAATTGATTTAATCTTTAGGAACGCAAGATGACCCATGCATCTTAATAACCCGACGAACTCAGTAAGAAAAGTTGTACAAAATATATATAAAGCGTATAAAAAGCGCAAAAATATTACATTGAAGATAATTAACAGTCTGTCAGTCAGTCTGTCATTTCTGCCCGTTTGTCTATTTGGTGGCCATTGGCAAAACAACGGTGTGTGGCGACGGAGAAGTTGCCAAGTTTTCAAAGCGTTTTTTTTTTTTACAAAGAGTTGCTTTGGAGTTTTAATGGAACAGCAGCAGAGACGCACTGAGGGGAGTGCTTTAAACTGGGGGCATGGTTGCAATGGCTGCAGCGTGGTAATTACTGCAAAAACGACAACAAAAAAATGGCAAACAAATACAGCCAGCCAGGCAACAACAACAACAAAACAACAATAAATAAATAAATGACTAACGAACAACGGAATGAAACCGTGAATGTAATTAAGTTTATTTTTTATTTTTTCTTTTCATTTTTTCAATGAGTTGCAAAAATATATTTAAAAGAAACTAAAATAAAACACTCAAATGTTAGTTAGATACACACATTAAAAGTTCAGCGAAACTGAAAAAAAAAAAAAAAAAAAAAGTATAACTTACGCGATAAATGTATGTCTGTCCGGCGCTAGTTGAACTAGTAAAGCTGGATAAATGACTGACTTGATTATCTCGCTGACTGAGACAGCTTGTCTTAGCACCTCAAAATACGCAAGTGTGTTGGAAATGATGTGGTGTCCTTATGCTGCCGCTGTTGGTGCTTCTGTTTAAAGGTGGTTGTTACGTTGCTGTAGTTGCATTAGATGAAAAAGATGACAGACAGCTACTTATTCAACTGTAGATTTTTGTTTTTTTTATAATTGCGAGGCTGCTATTTTTTTTATTTTTTTTGTCCTCGGTTTTAGTTCTTGAGTTTTCCTTATAAACTTTGTTGTTTAACTTGTATTTTCATAAATTTTTTTCAAACTTAAATTGCGTAAATATATAAATTTATTTTATTTTTATATTTTTGTTGCAACACTTGAGGCTGTCGTTTTATTATTGTTGTTGTTGTTATATTTGGAGGTTTTCATTTACGCGTCTGTCCGCTGTCTGCGTACATCTGTCGGCGTAAAAAAAAAAAATAATACAAAAAAAAAAACAGTTCACAACAACAACTTGCACATTTAAAATGTCTAATAATTCACTAATTTCATTTATATATTAATATATTATTTTAAATATTACATTGCACAAGAATGAAATCATTTTAAAATATGTATTTATCTATACTTGGTTTAATTTTAAGCTTTTTTTTTAATATAATAAAATGAATTTAATTTTGTCTAATCAAACATACGCACACATCCACATACATATACGACGAACATAAAACACACACACACATACATGCATACACTGCTATAATGCAGGCAGGCTGTTCTTTTTTTACAACTGTTTTTTTTTTTTTTTTTGTTATTTCTTTCTCACTTTTTTACTTTGGCGTTTGGTATTATATTTTCTTTTATATTTTATATTAAATTGAACTATTTTTGCATAGAGTATATAATGTTAGTTTTAACTGAATGCAAAGTAACATTATGCACTTTTAATGTTTTTTTTTGTCTTATTTGCTGCGCGTTTGAATTTAATATTTCTTCCAATTTAATCTAATTGTACGAACGAGCTGCGAACCTAATGTATGTGTGCAACAATGTTACCGTATTTGTCGTAATAGCTTTGTACTAAATATGCCGCATGTACTAAAAAATACTTTGATACTTTTATTCGATACTTTAGCGATACTTTTTATACCCGCCACACATAGTGTGAAGGGTATTATCAGTTTGTCGGAAAGTTTGTAACGCATTAAAGGAGGCATCGGTGACCCCATAAAGTATATATATTATTGATCAGCTCGACGAGACGAATCGATTTAGCCATGTCCGTCTGTCTGTCCGTCCGTCCGTCTGTTGCAATGCAATGCTTTTTTCTCGGAAAGTTTTAAAGATATTGACCTGAAACTTTAAACTTAAGCTTTTTGTATTCCTAGGCAGTTTGTATGGCAGAACCAAGGCGCCACGCTCACTTTTAGATATAGCCCCATACAAACTTTCCATTTTTTTCGATTTTTTTGTATGAAAATAGTTATTATTTATGAATGTTTTGACTACAAATCGGGTAAAAACACTTTTAATCCAATATCCATCCATCCAACATCAGAATTTTTTTTTTTATTAAAATTACGTTTTTTTATTTTACATTGCAGAGGGATTCCTGACCAGCTGCACCTTTGACTATCTCACAGATGACTTCGATACACGCCTATTTGTTGGAACAATATTCTTCTTTAGTTTCTGCTGTCCAACCGCAATGATCATCTACTACTACAGCCAAATTGTGGGACACGTTTTTAGGTATTATAATGTTATTGAACATTTTTTAAATATACAAATGAATATATGTACATATTATGTACTCTTTTTAGTCACGAGAAAGCACTACGCGAACAGGCCAAAAAAATGAATGTCGAATCGCTGCGTTCAAACGTGGACAAAAGCAAAGAAACCGCTGAAATAAGAATTGCTAAAGCAGCTATTACAATCTGTTTCCTATTCTTTGTCTCATGGACACCGTACGGTGTAATGTCACTAATTGGTGCATTCGGTGATAAGAGTCTACTGACGCCCGGTGTAACTATGATACCGGCTTGTACCTGTAAGCTAGTGGCTTGCGTTGATCCATTTGTTTATGCTATAAGTCATCCCAGATACCGTCAGGAGCTGCAAAAACGCTGCCCATGGTTAGCAATTAACGAAAAGACAACAGAGGCATCGTCTGCAGCGTCAACAACAACGGAGCAGCAGCAAACAACAGCAGCGTAATAAGTTGTACTTTTATTAATTTTAAATATAAGTTAATACTTAAAAGACAAAAAGATGACGACCAGGAATTTAATACGGTTCACGTTAAACTATGCTCAAGACAGGGAAATTGAACAAAATATCTAAACTGAATTATGTTGAAACAAAAATTTAACGATTTTGTAATATTTAATGCCAGCAATGTAACATAACGTAAAAAAAAACGAGAGAAAAAAATTTTTTAAATTATTATTTGTAGCTGCAACTTTTTAATTTTTGACTTGTTTCCAACAAAACAAGTAATGCAGAAAATATAGCAAATTATAGCATATGAATTCAATTGTGGTTTTCTTTAAATGGATAAAACTTAAAGCTTGATTTTATATACATATTTTCTTAAGTTCAGAAATATCTTTCAAAGACACTTCTCTGACAACTGAACGTAACATTACATAATTCCAATAACTATTCCATAATTCAACTAATGTACAATTTCTATTTGTACAGCGTTAATATTTTAAATTATAATGAAGAAAATCTTAAACTAAATGTATGAATGCAAAATATTATTTGCCCATTAATGAGTTGTACAGCTTGACTACTGCCATGTAATCGTTATATGAAAGTTGTCCATTGCGTGATTTCGCTTGAACACGACGCAGCCGTGCCAAGTTATCAGATTTATTCGATGGTAGACGTAGACAATCATCGATATATTTCATAGCTTCGCGAGACCAAAACATTGAAGGTTCTCGTGAGCGTGTTGAATTGTTTTGGCTGTTTTGTGCCGCTGGTTTTCCCCTATTACCAGAGTTGCTATTCTTTTGTAATAATGCATTTAATTGTAGATTAACATTTGAACGCTGCTGCGGATTAGCGCATGGCGGTGTGTTTGCTTGCTGCCATGCACGTTTATTATTTTGATTTTGTGTTGAACTTTGTTGCTGTCTTTTTGTATTGTTTTGATTTGACGGTGTATTTGTTTGCGTTTTTGGAAGCGCAAAACGTGGTGGCGCTGGTATCGGAGACTTTGGTATAGATTTATTATTTTTATTATTGTTATTATTATTATTGTTGCTACTATTAGTACGCGGTGCTTGTTTATTAAATGCTGGCGCTGCGGGCGACTTTGCCACATCTGTTTGTTGTTTATTAGCCGCAACCGTAGTACTGCTGCTGCTGCCTGCCGTTAAACGCGCCTTTTGCTCTTCGCTTAGGCTTGTATTAAGCACGCTTTGTCCCAATATTTGCGCCGATATATTTAGTGTGGGCAAACGATTTTTCAACAATAATTTACTATAAGTTTGTAATAATTTAAAGTAATCTTCATGCTCATAGGGCGTAAATATCATACGCCAATGTTTCTCAATTTCATTACGCATATCCATTGTTGCAACAGCATCTGGCTCAAAATCGCTGAGTAGCTTTTTCAAAATATGCAATAATTCATCAACATGTAATTTGCCATTCAGTAAACCTGCCTGTCCGATAAGTATCATATTGAGTAAACGTCGCCGCTTGTCCGCTGCTTTAAAACCATTCTTTGTATTCTGTTTTTCGTGATATTTGAGCTCCTTAAATAGTTCACTAACATTACCTAAATTGGTAAGAAGTTGACAGAGTCCATCACGTAAATATTTAATGAGAATATCAATGCGTTTTGGTGGCTTTTGACTTTGGAATTCATGTGTCTTCTGACGCACATCTTTGCAACGTTTCAACACATCCATATGTACGCGTGTCTGATCATGCGGTAAGCCAAAGATGATTAACGCATAACCACATGAAGTTAAATCAATGCGCACATCAACATTGTACTGCTTGGCCAAAGCCTCGAGGAAGAGACGTCCCTCTGGACTAAATAGATAATCAGTATCTGAGCGTTGCATATATATCTTCGCTTGACTAGGGACATCGGGCAAAAGTGCATCAGTTGTGTCATCATTAGAAGATTGATTTGCTGTTGTACTCATACACATTGAAATGCCAGCGACAAATGATGTTGTTGAACGGCCTTGTGTATTGTCTTCATCAGCAACACGGCCGCTGTCGAGTGGTATCATATCAAGTAATTCACCCATAGGGCGCATATTGCGGCGTGTTTGCTGCTTTTCTTCTTGTTGTTGTTGTTGTTCTAAATCTGCTGTTACATTATTGCTATCAAGCGGTATCATATTAGGCAATTCGCCTACAGGTGAACGCCGCAACACTGTAGATGTTTCTTCTGCTTCATCATCTATATGCGATGTAGTTGAGGTTGGTACTTCAAAATGCTCGGAAAAACTATAATTCGAATCCGAATCAATATTGATTTCCAATGGTTTCTCTTTTCTATTTATTTTTTTACTTGTTGTTGTGGATGTTGGCATTGCATCACATTCCATATCCTGCGGAACTTTAAAACTATCATTAGCATCATTGCTAGTAATACTACCTTCAGCAACTATAAATGTTGCCGTTTGCTCATTGCTTTCTTCAGCTATTTCATCGCCACCAACTTCATCGATAACAGTAAATTCTTCCAGTTCAATATCCGCTAATGATTCACTAACAGAGTCCTCCCCCTCTGCTTCTTCTACATTTGTATTACAACTTTCGCTAATCTCTTCCACCTGATTAGGCAGTGTTGCTGCAGCTTTTGCTGCATTTGATTCCTTTGTTGGCTTACTCTGTTTCGCATATGGATTTGGTACATATATATCCTGTAACTGTCGAAATTTCTTTGCAGGCACGACAACACCAAGTTCTTTTTCCTCATCCTGTTTACGCTTAAGTATATTCCAAAGTCCAACGAATTTCAGAAAGCGTGCATAATAACTATTCTCCAGCAACGGTTTGGTCCATTTAAAATAAAAGTCTGTAGTTGACATAAGGTTATTCATGGTTATCTTCTCGTAGTTTGGTGCGCACGGTAAATCATTGTACACTTTCTCATGTGATTTAATCTGACTTGATGTTATTGGATAATCCGTAAAACGTGCTGATGAGCGACAATTTTCAGCTAGATGTCCAGTAGCACTGCAGATGCAACAATGCTTGACACGATTATAGCTAACATCACTTTCAAGCGGTACACTCAGTTGGGTCTGTGTAAAAAAAAAAAACGTTGGAATAAAATTAATTCTTAAAATAAAATAAAGAGAACTTACAGTTGAATGATATCTCCGCCATTTATCTGGACACATATCTAGACCATGTCCACGCATCTTACACAATGGACAGTATAAACGTCTTTGAAAACTGCAGCTGTTGCAGGCACGCACAAAGAAATCTGCTTTACGACCGCAACCGAGACACATTGCTTGTGGGCAACGTGCCTCCGTGTGACCGGTAGTACCACAATTGGTACATACCAATGGCTTTTTTTGGACGTGGACATTTATAATTTACATGTCCAAATTCACAGCAGTTTGTGCATTTTTTATTGCTCCGTGGACTGTATTTTGGGCAACGATCAGTCATGCGTATTTGCCAATTTTGACGACGATCTGAATAAATAAAAAAGATTTAAATTAATTTATATGGAAATTAATAGTTTAAACATTTTCTATAGACTTACTCTGCATTTTTTTGTAGATATTCGTTAAATTATACTTTTCACCACCCCATGAATTCTCGTAGAATAAACGCATCTCATCATTCCAGCCTATTAGATCTTTGCTACTGATTTCTAATTCCTCCTCTTGTAGCATTGAAAGTGTGGGTATATCATATAGCGGAACTGCCGCTTCCTGCAATGTATGTTTTCGCTGCTGCTTTTTGCCAACCTTAGCGCTCGTTTGATTTTTAGATACAACCGGGGGCTTCTTAACAGTTTTCTGCTCTTTTTCAGTGTGCACCACCTGCTGGTCTGCCTCATCACTGTCGTCCAACTCAATAGGTGTCGATATTACAGTAACCTTTGAAGTACCACTTTGTGTTTGCAAAACACTTTCTGCAATATCACGTGCTGTTGGCCCATTTTCCGCTTCATCATCCGTATCCGAATTACTATGTTCATTCAGACGTTGCTGCTGCTGCTGTTCTCCCTTTGCCAGAATACTCAATGATTCAATAAAATGTTTATCAGACATAACATTAAACGAAGAACGTCTTGTATTCGGCAATGATTTTGACTTGCAACGCTCCACTGCTATGCCACGTGCTATAAATGGTAAACCTGTAGACACCCGACCACCTGCACTATTATCATTCGAATCGGAATCAGCTGCATCAATATTAATTTCTCCTTGATCGGATTTTGTGCTTGAAGCGCGACGTTTACGCAAACGTTTCACCTTTTGTACAGTACTTGCATTTGGTTCTATGATTTCAACATCATTTAAATCAGCATCACTAGAACTACTGTCCAACGGCCGTATAACAGTTGCCTTTGGTGTTTTATGTTGTGCCTTTGCATAAACACCACCACTCTCTGCTTTATCTGATTCACTTTCATAGACATCCATAGCACGAAACTGACTCGGCTCAACACGATAACTCTCCTTGATGGCATCCAATTTACATGGTGGCACAAATTCAGGCTCAGAATCATGTTCATTTGCTTCCTCCTCTTCGTCTAGTATGGCAGCAGCAGCAATATTTTCCATAGAGACTTGCTCAACTTCCGCGGGCCTAAGAAATGTACCTACATCCTCTGTCAAAAGCAAAAGATCCTCATCATCAGCACGTGCGTCTCTAAAATCTTCTTTCAAGCGTTTACGATCTTTTTGTCCAATAAAATCATCCGAAGATAAGACAGAACTTGTCGGTGAATTACAAACGCTAACTTGTTTTCGTTTTATATTTGGGGATGGCGTTTTAAGCAATATTTTTGATTTATTCATTTCTACATCGGTCGCATCTAATGCATTTTCTTCCAAAAAATGTGGTGCAGCATTGCTAAAATATTCCGATTTCATGGATTTTTGCTCTATAGCTGCCTTAGAACTATTGCTATCATCATCGTCGTCGTCTCTAAATTTACAACTTGTGGCGGTGGCAAAGGCACAAGTATAACGTCATCGTCATCCTGATCATTATTCTCATCACTTGAATCCAAATTAATGGTTTCAATTATTTGCTTCTCCTGTTGGCGTACATTTTTATTTAGACGTGCCTGCTTAGCTTTCTCTTTTTTCGATTCGAGCTGTTTAAATCTTTCTAATTTTTTGGATTGCTGTGCAAAAGGACCTTTCGGCTGTTGTTGAGTCATTTGTTGCTTGTTACGTTGCTGCTGTTGTTGTTGTAAATTTTGTGGTTTCTTCGACATGTTGTTTAAATTAGTGTTAGCTTTTGGCCATTTCTTCTGCGGCGTATTTTGTTGCTTCTTTTGCTCCTGTTGCTGCTTTAGTTGCATTGATTTTTTCGGTGTTTGCTGCATCACAGTTCCTGCTGGCTTCTGCTTGTTTGCATTGCCTGGAGATTGTTTAATATGCTGCAGCACTTGTGGAGAACCCATTTTTATTGCTTTATTTTTATTACGCTCAGGTGTATGTGCTGCGCCGATTTGTGCTGCAATATAAATATAAAAAAAGATATTAAAATATTTTAAAAAAAATTTTGTAAGAATCGCTTAAAAAATTTACTGAATCAGTTCGAATAGATTCTGATATTGAATTGGATACATTTTGTAAACGTTTTTTTTATCCATTCATTTTTTTTATTACAAAAAATTTGTACAGATACGACCTTTCCTCGATACAATAATTAAACTGCATTTAATAACTTTTCAATAAACAAATTATTAACATCATCAAAACGTTGATCCTGTGTCAAATAGCCAAGTTTAAATAATACACGTTCCTGTTTTGCTGATATCAAATAAAGCAATTGCGCTGGCATACGTCGCTCCTCTTGGTTTGGTTCCAGCAATAAACGCGCATCTTGTCGAAAGTGTCCAATGGCATGTTTAATATATTTATATGCTTTAGACAATTTCGTCAGTGATTGTTTATCACATGCGAAAGAAAGAGTTTGCGCTGAATTGTTGCTACATGCTTGACGCTTCCAATACATGGCCAATTCCAGTTGTGCTACTAAACGCATGAAAATAAAACGACGATATCTTGCACGGCATTCCAATCTCATTTGACGTCGTTTAACTGTACGCCGTATAATGATAGTTCTGATAACAACAATGCATAGTATTGCTAATAAAAACCAATAACCTGCATTGTTGGAATCCTTGACGCGCAGCAACTCTTGACGCCAATAAATGAGATCACGTTTGTAGTGCACAAATTGGCAATGTAGCGTACCAAAACTGCTTAATAGTATAATGCACACGCAGCAGATTTTGGCATTGTTGCTAATCCAGTATCTTATAAAGCGACGGCGTATTTGTTGCAATAAATTGCGCATCGCATCATGCATCATTTCATCGTGTTGCTCAGCAAATCTTTGATGGCGTTGGCGACTTAGTATTACGGTACAGATGTACCGGAATAGCACTAATAAATCAATTAGTGTCGTATGTGCCAGCATAAGTGCTGTCAATAGTACGAGTAAAAGATTCACAAGCAGCGCAAGTATAGTTAGCATGACAAACATAATTTTGTGCCAAAAATTTTTAATTTTTTTTTTTTAGATATTTTGTAAACAAACACACATTTTTCAAAAGATTACTATATACATACATATATGCAGAAAAGAACATAGAACTTACTCAATTTCTTTGTTGTTTCAGGCGTTAGAGAAGGTTGATTCCAGTAGCGTTTGTTTGCGGAGTTGCCGACGCTGCCGCCGTCGTTTGATTTGTTGTTGATTACACGTGTTTGTGTTACCACACGTTCTCCCGTTTTTTCCGGCGGCGACGATTCATTTTGAATGTTGCTGCTTTCTTTTGCTGCACTGTCTTCGTTGTTGTCTGCACCTATGCGATCTTCAAAAACAACAGATTCATGATGCACTAGCGCATATAAATGCGATTCGATTTCGTTGATATCTGCAGCATTGGCTTCATCCAAATCAATCTGATAATAGATTAATTAACGCATTTGTGTTGTATATTTATCAATGCAACACTTACCTCATCCATGGCACTTGTAATTTATGCTAACGACTGCACATTAAATTACTTTTTCTTCTTTGTTGCCTTTTTTTTATGATGAATGCACCAACCGCCCGCACATGAGCACGTTCTTCTTCAAACACATATGCAGCGTTGCGTGTTTAAAACCGATAAATCGATATATAATGCCAAATGCCAATCGATATAGTGAACGATTGAAGACCGATTTATGCAATCGAAGACCGACAGCAACGCTTACACACACCATTTGGAAGCCGGGCCACGTATTTTCACCGAAAACGTAAATTTATTAATAATTATTGTATTAATTTATTTGATTAACAATTAAACATACGCACAATTACAGTTGCAACATGGATACAATGCAACGTTATGTCTCGCCAGTAAATCCGGCCATTTTTCCACATCTGGCTACGGTGCTATTAACAATTGGTACCTTCTTTACTGCTTGGTTCTTTGTTTTTGTTGTATCGCGCAATAAAAACTCCAAAGAGGGTACACTATTTAAGGAACTATTCATCAGTTTGTGTGCATCGATTTTTCTGGGCTTTGGAATACTATTTCTATTATTAACCGTAGGCATTTACGTTTAATAATTAAGCATTTGATGAGATGTAAAGGGCGTGTATGCTGTTAATAATATTCCGTATGACATTCGTGCAAAAATTATCAAAAGAAAAATAAAGCGTTTTAGATTTTAAAAACGTTTGTTTTATTCGTGTTTGTGTGTGTTTATATATATATATAAGTAATAATATATGCATATTCTGCAACTAGTTTATACAGAGTTTGATTTAGTAATTTAGCTTTGAGTAATATTTCTTTTTTTTTTTGTTTCGTTCGTTTATGCCAATTGAAGATTCAATAATTGCTTAAAAATCTAAAAGACGTTTCAGTTAATAACATGTGTGGCGCGTGTTGTGTTCCTTTGCTCTTGCGATATTTTGGACTAACCAGCCAATCCAGCTTTTTGTCTACACTTTTGCATTGTGGCACGTAAAATGAATTGTTTACGTGAAAGTTGTCGTACATGTTTTAAGAAAGTCTCCAGATCAATAACGCCACCGCGCAAACCTTCGCCTAAATAATAGATGGCATCCTCTGTGGCAGCTTCGTCGGCATAGGCATTTAGTAATCTATAAAACAAAAACAAAAAATTTGTTATAACTTATTTACTTAAATTTTACTACGAAATCTACTACTGACTGTCTGTATAGTGGTGCTGTTGTGGTCACCGCTTCGTCTGGATCAATGGCTTCAGCATTTTCTAGAGTTTCTAAATTCTTTTCGAGCTCTTGCTCCTTATCACGCAATATACTGATATTCTTTTGCAGCTCTGTCTCTTCACGTTTAAGACGTGCAACAATCGAATCAATTTTTGTGCTACCTTCTACCAATTCCTGTTTGGTACGATTTAATGTTTCAATTTCTGCTTGATACTGATTAACTTTTTCCTGTATGCGACGTCGTAGCTTATCTTCGACAGCGCTAATAAGTGAGGCCTTAATGTGCTCTTCAGTAATGGTACCCGTTGTGCTGGCATTTGAGGAATTCTAACAAAAGAAAAAATACAGATTAGTATTAATCACACAGGAAACTATTATTAAAAACTACTTACATAACCAGAATTATAGCCAGTTCCCGATGGATAGTTCATTTGTGGTGGATAGCCTGGTGTACTCGGGCCTGCAGCAGCACCAGCTCCTATTGCATTACCAGCGCCAGTTGTGGGTGGATATGGTGGATACATAAAATTTGAGCCGCCAGGAAATGATGGAAAAGCACTACTACCGCCTGTGGGATATGGTAGAAAAGAATTGCCTGCGCCGCCTGCTTGACTTGGAGGTTGTGGCATAAATGCTGCAAGAAAGGTTCAATAAATAATTTAAATTAAATTTAAATATGACACATACAATTCGTTGGATATGGCGGTATTTGTTCCTTAGGCTTTGAATACACAGGCGGATGATCACCGAAGACCACAATCATTACTTGTATTAGCGATAGCAAATCCGATGAATGCTGTAGAAATTTAAAAAAGAATAATATGTAATGGCACAATTTCAATTATAAATCTGCATTACGCACCGGTTGCCAATCGTGCAAATAAGGCAAATAAACTTTTCCATTGTGATCCACATACATTGAGACTTTAATTTGCATTGTAGGTGTGGGCTTAACAAAGCACATTGGTGCATTTTGTGGATGTGTATCCATTAACCAGATACATATGGGAATGTAGTAGGTATTATCTGAAAATAAAGTCGTTAGTTAAATCTAGAAAACATTTCATTTTACAAACTTACTTTTATATACCACCGGAATTGTACCCTGTAAATTAAATAAATCTTTTACGCTGCCATCGTTAAAGACTGTAATAAGAATTAAACAAATTTATTTAAGAGATAAGCGATGCTGGAAGCACTTAATACAACAAAAAAAAACAACAACAAAACTTACCAAAATTTTGCAGATTATATGTGAGACTGCGATACGTGGTGACCACATCTACGACCTCTTTTTTAGTAACGTTCACATTTTTATACTATATACAATATAAATAAGAAGAAATAAATTAATATATATATATGTATGCATATATAGATAAATTTAATCAATTTCAATTTAACTGCGAAGAAATGTTTTTTTTTTTTATTTCTTTTGTTTGGGTTTGGTTTTATTGTACAAACGCGCAATTTACCTTTGATAATAGTTTTGCAATCTGCGTCTCCTCGATAGCAGGCATTGTGTGCTTAATTTAATAACAAGCAAATGTTTTTAATTTAACAATAAAATCAAAGATTCTACACAAAAACGTATGAGTAATAACAACAAAAAAATAGTGAATTTGTTATAGTGCTGAAACGATACTACGCTATATTATTTTAAGTACTTTTATTCATAACAGCCAGTGTTAAACACAGAGTTGCATTGCCAAAAAACAGTGTTAAAAATACTACTCCTAACTGAATTTAAAACTTTTGTTTTTGATTTTTTTTTTTTTCTAATTTTTTTTTTTATTTTTTAAACATTATGCTACATGTTAAAAAATGTTTTAAAAAAAAATTTATAAGATTTATGTCAAACAAATCCAATTAACAAACAGTTTATACATATGCGAACATATGCAGATCATTGTCCAGAAAAAGAATAAATGAACTAAAACGCGTAACAAATATTTTATTTAATTATTCAATTGTATAATTGTTCGAATTTTATAAAAAAATAAGAGCAAAGTTACTATGGCTTATATCGGTTTTAGAATCATTGTATGCTTGTCTGCCGGTTGTCGGTTGAATGAAATTCTAATGGAAACTACGACTTGACTACGTTCTCCATCAAGAATGTTAAATCAGGTAACCATGGTAGGTACTTCAGCGATGTATATGGTCACCAGGTGGAAATCGCTTTAGTCTTCTCCGGACTTAACAGATTCCATACTACTTCCTTGCATCGACCATTAACGACGAAAATTAAGTACTACCTGAGCAGTAGGAGTTGAGTTGCTAGGAGGTGTGTTAGTTAGGAGTGTAAGTAAGTTGTATGCTTCAAGGATTTTTAACAGGATATGTGCTTGTAGATAGGTAAGGACGTATTATTGGTTTATGTATATTAAGTCAAATTCTGTTGAAAATTGACTTTTCCATGCGTATTCTGTAAACACAAAAAAATAAATATATCAGAATTTAATTTTTTTTTAGCACTATTTTTATTTTTGTTTTATTTTGCTTAAATACAAATTTATTGAATACTTCTTATTTTCATTTGTTTCACATATTATTTTATTTCACTTTTTTTCTTTTCCTTTTTTTTTTTTTTTAGAATATTTCAAAAACTTCTCTCGAAAACTTGCGATGTTTTGTGTTGTGTGTAAATGTGTTATTGTAATGGTTCAGTTAACTTTTATATATTCTAGTAGCTAATCGTATATAATGTATTTACTTCTTTTATGTATTGTTCTGATTTATTTATATTTTTTTTTTTGTAAGATTATGTTCCATTATATAATTAATATATATATATTTTTAAATATATATATTTATATATATATAGTTTAAGATGGTGTGAAGTGAGTCACTTGAACGTTCGTTGAAAATGGCTGTAGTAAAATATCCAAAAGAGTCAGCGCATAAGAAAAGTATAACCAAGTTAAAGAACTCTATTTTAGTTATTGAGCTACAGCTATTCCTTTTGAAACTTCAACTGACTCACTTCACTCCAACATACACTACGTTTATGTATCTACTTTATATAAATATTTATATGGATTGAGAGGGCGCTTAATAGTGTTGTTGTGGCAGGGTTTCTAGAGTGTTATTATCTAATTTTTATTTTGTTTTAAATACACACAATATATAAAAAAATAAATTGCATTTCTATGTTTCTTTTTCCTCTTTCTAACTCTCTCTTCTTCGCTCTTTCTAATGATTTTCTTTCGCTGTTATAACTAATTCTCCATTTTATTTATTGTTTTTGAAAAGTTACTTTTCTGCTTAAAAAATGTTTTTTTAGTACTACAAAAGTTCTTTACGAAATTAGTTTTTATTTTATTTTTAATTTTTTTATAAATATTTGTTGTATATATTTTATATATATTTTTTTTGTTATAGCATAAATATTTAGAATACGCTTTTTTTTTTTATTTTCTTAACTCTTTTTGATATTTTTGAATTTTTTTTTCGTTTCAAACTTGATTTTCTTTTTATTGCTTTTATAGTTTCATCGATTTTTAAAAAAAAAATTTTTTGAAGAAAAAATGCAATATATAACAGCAAATCAGGCGCAATAAAAAATTAAATAAAACTTTGTTTTAAGTTGAATTTTTTTTTGGCACATATTTGCCTTAACATTTTTTCTGCTTGCGATTTGTTTAAAAGTGTTTTATAAAAAATATTTTTTTTCTGTGTTGAAACCGTGTTGAGAATATATAAAAATATTTCTTTAAGTCAGCGTGTTAATATTTTTTTTTTTTTTTTTGAAAATGTTAATAAAAATTAAAACAATGTTAAATTTAAAAAATTTTTTTTTTTTATTTGAAATAAATTTTTGAAAGTAATTCTATTTTAATAATTTTTTTTTTTGCCGCAGCAGGGCGTTTAAAGCGTATATAGTGCTAGTAGCACATAAAAAAAATTCCAAAAATGCAATATATATATTTATTTCTTTTAATTAAAAATCAAAGCTTGAAGAGGCTCGACTGTATGCTTCAATTTTGCATTGCACAGCTAATAAAAAGTATTCTTAAAATGAAAAGTATCGCCAGTTGTTTAAAATGCTGCATATAATTTAAGTGTTATAGAAAAAGTAAGAAAAACTTTTTTATTTTAAAAATATTTAGAAGAAAAAAATTTGTTCTAAAATTTCAGTCTATTGTGCATGATTATTATTATTATTATTAATATTTCATATATATATATTTTTTTTTTTTGCTTTTCTCATTTACTTCACATTTTAGTTGATAATATGTATGTATATCGTCGTTAAATTTTTCGTTTGCTTAAAATTCCCTAAATGTATTTATTTATATTTTTTCTGCTTGTTTATATCTTTTTGCAACGTTTTACTTTGTGAGCGTAATTTTTAAGTTTTAATATTTTTCTGTAAATTATTTTAGAGAGCAATATTATATATTTTTATTGTTGTGTATTCTATTGCATTTGTCTAGTTTTGTATTTTTTTTTTTTCAATTTTTTTTTTTTTTTTGTTCTATTGCTAAAAACTATTTTTGTGTATTTATGAAAGTCGCCTAAATAATTATAATAAGAAAATGTTTAGTTTAACCAGACATTCTACAATATAATTCCAAAATTCATGCATACACATAATTATTATTTTTTACTCATCAAGCGTTCAAACGTGCAGTTTATACATTCGTTCGTTCGTTGTTGGATTTTTTTTTACTATGTATTTTACATGTACAAATTACTAAAAAACTAAATACATGTGGCTGCTTCTATGCTTTTTGTTACACACAATATTTTGTTTGTTTGTTTGTTTGATTGTTTTTGTTTTGTTATTTTTTTTTTTTTTTTTTGGGAACATTTTATTTAGTTAGCATTTAGTTTTAGCCTAACTTTGAATACGCATATACTGCAATAACACCCACAACAACACCTGCCGCAATATAAGTGAGTAATGACCTTCGTTGTTTTGCTGTTTGTTTACTATCTTCGATTTCACGTTGTTTACGTTTAATTTCATTAACTTTTTGTTCGAGACTGGCCTGATACTCGTTGCGTTTTCGACGTTTTATTTCGCTGTCAGGACTAAAATGAAAAGGAATCATTAAATAAATTTATCTAAAATAAAACTAAACAAAAAAAACCCGTACCTTGTGCTAAGATTTGCATCAATGCCATTTAATTTCATTTGATCCGTTGTTGTTGTTTTATCATTATTTTCATCCGTTGCTCTATGTTTTGTATCTCCTAATTCTTGCATTGCATTGCCATTATTTGTATCAAGTAGTATATCAGCTAAACTTTCATCACTATCCAATTCCATATCATCATCATCATCGTCATCATCACTATCAACATCGCTATCACTGCTATTCGATTCATGTACACGTCCGAGTGCATTATGTAATCTTATCGGTAGCGGTGGCAGTGGCCTATTGGATAGCAGCAAATTATCCGCAACTTCTGCATCCATTTCGTTTAATATAAATTTTGCAAGTGCTTCGTTATTTTGATGTGTATCTGCATCGCCATCCTCATTGGTAACACCCAATGCCTTGAATATATCATCTGTATCTATTGTGGTCTTTGTACCATGTAGATTAAACTTCAATGTACCACCGGTGCCTCCAGGTGCCGCCGTTACAGGCATTGTTAGTGAATGTGTACGCGGTGGTAGTGGCGGTGGCGTTTCGTCTAGATTGTAATTTTCTTGCGTTTGTGCATCATTGTCTGAATTGGTACTAAGCGGCTCTTCGTTGTAGTCGATAAAGCTCTGTAAAAAAAAGTATAAAAACCAAATTAGTTTAAAAATATTTTTTGATTATTTTTGAAAAAATATTTAATATAAAACGGCAGCGCATACGACATGCTGACAACACATATTTTCATATTTTTGAGAATATAAACAAATTTAGGCTTAATATTTGTGTAAAGCATTGGTATAGCTACTCAAAAGGTATAAATAAAATAAGCCTGTGTTATATTTAGGTTTTTTTTTTTTATTTTAAATGCAATCAAAAAGTACTACAAAAAAAAAAAACATAAAATTGTATACTCAACTTTAAATCTAAGCTCGTACAGCCGTTTTGATAGATAAACGCTTCTTATAGTTATTGAGTGTACACTGTTCACGGTACTATATATGTAACGTATTCTTGAAAAGGGCATTTGGACAAAATAATTTAAAAGAATCCCAGAACATGCGTTAAGCGTTACTTTACTAAAAATTCAACAAGTAAATAAAGATTGTATACGTTGAGGAAAATAAATGTATATCGTGCTTAGATACTCTCTCCTCTTTAAACTAACACATTAGTTTTTTAAGAAAAAATTAGAGCATTACTATTCATTTTATATTTAAAAAACTTTGTTTTTTCATGAAAATAAAATAAATCTGGAAATTTCCTATATGGAATTTTTTTAATTAAAGTTAAATTTTGTGTTTTTTTTTTATTTTCAAATTATTTTTATTATTTTTATTTTGTGTTTTTCACTCTATTACGTTTTTGTGTTGTCATTTGCAAGCTTACGCTTACGCTGCCGACGCGCATTCATACATACGGGATCTTTCAGCAATTTAATGCCCTCGATTATTGCTTGATATGAAAAAAGCAATTGATCAGCCGTCTGTATAAGACCCATGCGATAACTACGCAGCTCACATAGTACTTTCGATACATTACAATCATCATATTTATCGACCAATACCAGACAGCAATCTACAAGACAGAATGTACCGGAACGACCAATGCCAGCGCTACAATGTACTATTGCTGGTCCAGCTTCTGTGCTTAGTGCACCCGAATCGCGTACTTGTTTTAAAAATTGTAGGAATGCATTTGGTGAACTGGGTATACCAAAATCTGGCCAAGTGATATAATGGAATTGCATAATTTCGCGACTTGTTTGCGTTTCAAGATCTGTTAGTCTGCAAAAGAGTGAAAGAAAAAGCGTTATTAATATATTAATTATATAAAATAATAAAAATAAACTTACTTAAACCATCTACGCACAAAATTCTTATACTGTTCGTGACGCACAAATTCTACACGCAATTTAACATCTTTCAATTCGAGCGCATGTTGTGCACCCTTATTTTCCGGCCAATAAAGATGACATTTGGCGTGTTTATTCTCGATCAATTTATTAAGCATAAGTATTGCCCGCGAATTTTGCTCCCAAACCATTAACCAAAAGTGTCCAACTGTCTCGCAGAGTGGACCCTGCGTCAATATGTATTTACGTTCAGCGCGTTTTAACTAAAAAATTAACAAGACAATAACATAAATCAATAATTGTTTATTTTTTCGTAAATTTTTTTATGTCTAACTCACCTTAACCAAATTAGCATTGATATAGTCTACGCTGCCACGATGCAATACTATGCGTGAGTGATCATATGGATTTACATCTCTGTAACGATTTAGGCTACGATTTTGTGGTCGTTCCGATTCGCTGGTACTAAAGTGTTTCTCCTTTGCCTCACGATCGCATTGCTCGCGTATTTCCTGGAATAATTGAAAAAGAAATTATTAATATTATTATTTGTTGTTATTTGCATTTTCTGTTTTTTCTACAGCTGCAGTTGTGATTATTATTATTTTTTTTTTTTATAATTAATTAGTTTCAGTTTTAATGGGATTCACAGAATCCCAATTTCTATACTATTGGTCGGTCAATTGCCGAACAACCGGATGTCAAAGAGACGTAGCGTAACTGTTATTGAGAAATGACACATTTTTTTGTTTGTTTCAGTGTAGTGCACATAATATTGCATTCTGAGAGCTAATTAATTTTATCGATTGGTATAAAATATAATTATTTTTATTATAATTATTTTCTTTTTTATTTATTTACTGGATTCTAAGAAATGAAAAAAGTTTTCAATATCATAAAAACTTGGTTTAGAGTTTGAATCCATCAATTTATACTTTGCAATCGAAAGCTTTCAGGCTTCCCAAAGTTTTTTATCATCGTAGTTGCTAAAAACCAATGGTTTTACCTTGTTGAAAAAATACAATTTTAGAGCACCACAAAAAAAAAACCCTGAAAAGTGAAAACTTATTTAACTTTTAGCTACTATTTTCAAAAATAGAGGACACTTTGGAGTATGTGAAAGTTTGGTTGTTTACGGCTAAAAATCAGCTATTTCTATGCATCGTATAGCTCAACAGCCTTTTATGTTTCTCCTTGAGCACAACAAAAAAAAACTACATACATTTTTTTCTAGCGTACTAGGTTATTTTGGTCACTCAATTGTAATAGTTAAGCGACTGCCACTTGATGGCTTCTAAGAATCGTATGCTTTGACCGTAAAAGCAAATCAGTGTTTTTAATTCAATGCGATTAAAAACAATTTCGCACTTGCAGCAAAATTTTCCAGGAAAAACGCCATGCTACTTTATTTCTTAACAATCTTATTTTGTGTAAAATAAATAACATTTTATTTTGTTGCGAGAAGTTAGATGGAACAGATGGTATTGCTGACGCGAAGGTGGTTTTTTGGTATTCAGCACATTAAAAAGAAGCTTAAAAGCTGCTAAGCCAATAGCGTTCTTTTCTTTTCTGAATATCTGCTTTTTCTATAGCTTTTACTAAATTAAATTAACTTTTAAATTCCAATCGAGCAACCCCGAACATTCTATTAATCGGAATAACGTTAAGAAAATTATCTGAAAACTATCAATAGACTGTAACAAGTATTTTAAACATTCTTTAACGTCTTTGCAAAAAATATGTGTACCATATCTTTTGCAAAGATATTTAAGATACCTTCCATTTTTTTTTAAAGAAAATGTAGCTTACAAAAATTTTTAACTATAACATTTCCTTCAACATTTTCCAAATGATGTATTTTCCGTGTAGCATAACGAGTTGGCATGATGCCGTGATTGTTATCATTAACGTCATCATAACTTGTGACGACGACTACGTTGCAGAAACGCAACGAAGATTTTTTTCTCCGTTCTGATGTTCGTTGGACGGACTCCATGACGAACGAAATGTTGTGATGACACCGTTACATTTCAGTTCATTCATGGGTTTAAAATGAAATTTACATACACCGTTGCACAAATGCGGCACATACACATAAACATCATTTTACACACTACATACATACATATAGGTAAATAGATACTCGACTCATTGTACAACGTTGTTGTGGGGCAAAGAGGTTAAAACGTGTAGTCCAGTAGATAAATGCAATTATACATTGTGCATGCAATTCTTAGACAGCAATAAAAACGAAAAAAAAAGAAAGAGTAAAGACACCACATTTAAATACGCTACACTTTATATAAATAAATATTTCTACAATGTTTTGGGTTGACACATCACATCTAACTATTGTCAATCGCATGTATATTTTAAAACTATTCTTTACCACAACCTTTAGAAAATTTTAAATAAAAAGTATCGATTTAAAAAAATAAAATAGTTCGATACTTAATATTAGATACCGATATTTCAAAGTCAATATCGATACAAATAGATACTTTTTAAGCTAGTATCGATACTACATATTTAAGTATATATCTGCATTTAAAGTTTTCAGCAATGAAACTCTTTTAATAAGTAACGTAAAAATATTTCGTTTCTACTTTAAAAAAAAATTTATTTGTTTTTTTTTATTTCTTTTGAATTTATTTTACAAAGCATGTTGAGTGAATATAAGAGAATCGTCATCATACACAGAGCTCATATAGCAAAAGAAAAAGGTCACCTTAATAACTAACAACCATAAAAATCACATCTCGGAAATAATAAAAAATAAAATAAGTAAAAATAAAAATTGCAAAGAAAACACTTGTTTTTGGTTAAAAATAAATAAAGCAAAAAAATATAAAAAACCTGGGCTGTCTATTACTCACATAAATGACAAAGATTGATACATGGCTACAAGTTAAAATATGATGACTGATCCTATTTTTTTTTCTTTTCTTCACTTCAATTACAATTATTTTTTATTTCATTGCGTATTTTTAGTATATAAACTTTATTTATATTTAAATCTTTTTATAGCTTTAAATACAATTTAGTATTATTCATCTGATTAACACTCAGACAGACAGACAGACAGACAGAAAGGGAACGCATCATCAAATACACAAAAAGATTTTTCAAACAATAGCTGCATGCCATGACAGCTTGAAACCTGGTTTCAAACCATTATAGTATCAGTAGTTAGTCAGTTCCCTCTTTGTGGTTCCAACAGCTATTGTCAATTTACTAGTCAATTCAATATAATAATGCTCAGCGCGTCATTTCACAATGAATAATCAACGCATACAATACACATTTTAGGTACTTGTCTGTTCATGTCTCTTAATATATACTTAGTATATGATATATGCATCAAAATCAATGCGTCGTAATGAGAGATAGAGTATTATATTGTATAGATCGATTGATAGATAATATAGATAAAAATTTTAGTCGTCATATAGAAATTAGTCATTTTTTTGTAGCTTTGCCAATTTAATTAGAGTTTGAAATAGCATTAGCGAATTCTGATAAGACAACATTGACAACGTTTAAAATGTGATTTCTTAATACAATAAATATATTTTACTTTTATATAAATAATCACAATGAAATGAAATATGGTGTATGAGTCAAGCTAACTGGTTTGCTTAGACCTTGAGGCAACCCCCTGATTCATTTTATAATTATTGTGTAATATAAATATTTGTAATTATTATAAATTTATTATTATTGCATATGTATAATAATTTAGTAATAATTTGTAGTTACTAATTAAAAATACATATAAATGCATATTGCAATATCATTCTTGGTATTATGTGAAATACATATTTCTGTAGTATAATTTGTTTTATTTAGAAACCTACATACATATGTGTGTGATTAAATGTTATTGTTATTAATTTATGATTTACTAAGAAAAATTATTTGATATGAATGCGAATAAGTTTTTATTGTTTAATACATATTTTTAAAATCATACATCTTAAAAAAAAAAAAAAAAACAAACACAATAAATAAGCGAATTAAAGTCGAAAAGGCTTTTAATAATAGCAAATCCAAAAAATAAAATAAAAATATAAAAAGAATCCGTTGCTGCTGTACTTTGGAACAACTCATATAAAATCTTACGATATTTCCGTAAGCGCTATTGAAAAAGTGCATGAAAAGTACCGTAATATAAGGTTTACCGAATATAAGGTTTAAACTTGATGGTTGTATCTTTTACAGCTCCGAGAGAATCAATTTTATATGACAGACATTTGCATTATATTTGACAGACATTTCGCAGACAATCCACACGACGTAGACGGTCTTTAAGGACAGAGAACTTCAGCTTTGAGGCTGAAAAAAACTTCGACTACCTGGGCACAGGTGTAAACAGCGCCAACAGCACGAAAAAGTAATTCTCTCCAAAGTAAAATGCATGGGAAACTTCAGGGGCACGATTTTATATTATCTATTAAAAAAAAAATACGGGTCTTCTTATTTTCGATATAGAACAATCCTAGGGAGGTGGGAGCATAAAAATCTTCATTCGGCCACTTTAATGTAGGTAAAAATATTTTAAAATAACTTGTATGGCTTCTATTAGGGTGTACAAAAACAAATTCTCAGTGTACTATACAATAAAAGATAGACACAATCAAGATTCGACATCGTTAATACATTTTAATTAGATTTCAAAAGTTTACAGGTCATGAACAAATAGTGAAAAACTATTGTCTTTGAAAATCGATTTTTGCATGAATGCACAAAATAATCATTAAAACAAGCAAATCAAGTGTAGAAGCCAAAAAAAAAAAAAAAAATAAATACATTTACGAGTATAACAAAAAAAGGAAAACCAGTAAATTCTTAGTAACTTAAAAAATTCATTTCATGACAAATTTCCACGAAAAATATCTGCTTTTATTCATTGAACAATATTTTAGTTGTAGCACATAATAATTTTTACGCTTACAAAATTCACAGGAAAACTTCATACTAACCCCAAACAGAAACCCACATACTTCTGTAAAGGGTGTTTGCCATTTTTTTGGCTAATTAAATACATTTTGGGAAAAGTTAAATCTGGCAATGACGTAATTCAGTTTATGCTTAAAAGTAACTATCTTTGCGACGCTGCTGTCTTAGTTTGCTTGTTTTTAGTTTTATATTGTTACAACAAATATTATTTAAATTTAGCATCGCTTATTGAAAAAAAGCACCCTGTATAAATATGTATTTTTGTGTGCGTTCATATCTATGTGACTCCTTTGAATTAGTTGGAAAATTAGATTATCCTCGATGTATAGAATATCTTTACAAGCACACATACACATACATATATACATACATAGAGACATAGTACGTCTGTACATATAGCATATTCAAGAATAATGTCATACAAATAAGTTTGAATTCGGTGAAATCCTAATTTCAAATAAGAGCTCAAACGAGATTGCTGCAAAAGAAGCAGCACTCAGCAATGAAACCAAGACAAAATTCACCGGAATTGAGAGCGCATAAATCGCATTAGAAATTGCTTTAAATAAAAATAATAAAATAGAAGAAAAGAACAATCCAAAACAAGAGATACAATATAAAGTATCTGTCTCTTTGAAATTTTTAAGAATTTGCGTGCTAAAACTGGTGTTGAGGCGGCGCAATTGTTTTTAAGTTCTTTGTTGTTGCTCTTATTTAATTCTAGTTAATTTTGGGAATTATCAAATGGTTGGCATTAATTCGTAAAAATAAAACAAAATTTCGAATTTCGACAAAAAACCATTAAAAAATTTTATATAAAACTCATCTAAAATTGGTTTAAATCGATTTGAAAAAAGATTATTTAAAAAAAACTAAGAAAAAAATTCTATCTCGTATATATGTCACAAAAGTTTAAAGGTTACATATGTTTCAAATTTACGGATACGGAAACAACAACAAATTTATGTATTATTACTAATAATTTATTAGGAAATAGAGAGAAATATTTTAAATTAAAATTCGTAGAAACAATAAAAAAAAGTTTGTGGACAATTTAAATATTCAAAGAAATAGTTTCAGAGTGAAATAATTGTAGTATTCAAATGAATTATACTCAACCCATTATTTTAATACTGTTGTCACAAACTTTAGTTGGTTCATATTGTTTAAAAAAAAGCTATACAGAATTTATAAAAACCACAAAGATAGTAAGGGAAATTCAAAGTCATAGTTTTTTTTAAAAGAATTTTACCACTTATTATACCGTGTACCTAAAGGGTTAAAGGGTATATTAAGTTTGTACAAATGTTACATACTGAAGGAGGCTAGATAGACCCTATAAAGTGTATATATTCTTGATCAGCATTGGATGGGGAGTCGAACTAGTTATGTCTGTCTACCGAATGAGAGAGATTATCTCGGAGACTATAAGAGATAGGGCCACCATATCTGGCATAAAATAAATCGCTTTGCAATGAAAACATTTAAAAATATACAAATTTTTATTAGCATCTTTTTTTTTTTTTTTTCTTTAACACTGTTCAAGCATATAAAAGTGGGTTTTTAGTGTTGGAAAATTATTCAAGTGTAACGAAACATTTTTGCACAATAACAAAGAGAATAGAAAGATGCAACAAACAAAACAATGAAAAAACTAAAAAGAGAACTGCAGTAATGCTGCGCAAGAGTACAACAAAAACAGCAAGAAAAAAAGCGCAACAAATGAATAAACGCATGATACAATTACACCAGGTAATATAAAGCGAAAATTTTTCTCTCCGCTTTGGTCGCTATTTTAGTCGTGCTGCGTTTGTCGAAGTGGTAGGTCATTATGCGGAAGTTTTTTTTTTGGTTTTTGTTTATTTTTTGTTTGGAATTTATGTTTTTTCTTTTCTTTGTATGTATTTAAGTTATTGTATAGTGTTAAATAGTAATATTAAATAAATAATTAATATTAAACAAATAAAATTAGTCATACATTAGCTACAAAACATATGTATTATTTTAATATTAATAAAAAATATAAAAATTAAATATTAATTAAATATTATTTTACTCATACAATAACATAACATACATAACATACAATTATTTTAAATCGGCAATTAAAAATCCAAACAAATAAATCTAAATGCTTTTTTCTTTGCCATTCTTATTAAAAAAAACAACATCAAAGAGGAAGACAAAAATACTCTATCTTTTTCACACTTGCAAAACTAGATACGAAATTGAGTAAATAGAGAAAATCTGCCATCTCTTTCTTACTCATACGTTTCACAATTTAGTCGCTAAAGACCGCTTGCCACTACCTTTAGTAATTGTATCATGAATAAACGCAGCAACAGCAGCAGGTGAGCTTGCTAAACAAAAAAAAAATGAAAGAGTGAGAAACAGAGAAAAAGAGAATATGCAAGTGTAAATGTGTGAGTAATGCAACCATGCTCCTGCTCAAAAAAAAAAAAAAAAAACGAAATAAAAAGATTTACACACACATTCATAGAAATCTTTATAAAGAGTTCAATCTGCAGCATACAAAAACAAAAACAAATAAACACACTTACACAGATTGCAGAACAATTTATATATATAAAAAAAAGCTTGTAACATCTGCAAAAGAAGCCTTTTGCGCACTCATCACATTTTCGTGGAAATCGAAGCGAAAGGAATAATTTTTAGTAGTCACTCGTTTTCTTCTTGTTGTTGTTGTTGTGATTGTTCTTATTGCTATTGTCGCTGCTCATGCTGCTGTGGCGAAACTAACCAACAAAAACAACAACAATAATAAAAGACAACGTCTGAAACAACGGTTAATATAGCAAGTCAAATATACATTCACAAACAACTGAATAGATACATCTAAAATTGATTAACAAAAAAATATATACTGTTCCTAATTTCTTTCTCTTTGGCAATTTATATCATTTTTTTTACTAATAAGAAGTTTTATTTACACAAAATGGTCAAATATTTGCGCTTATGATGACCAATCATCTTTGTTTTACGTTTTTAGTTTTAATTTAAGCCGTAATTAAGCTTAAAAAATGTTGTGATTTTTATTTCTAATATGATGTCATAAACCGTAATGTATAATATGTAAAAGCATTTGAACAGTTTTTGTGGATAATACTCATAATATTTACTTAGTTATTTAATGAGCTACCAGAATCTGTGAATGAAATACACACAAAAATACGGAGAAAAAACTTTTTATTGCTGTTACTGCCAAGCTTTCCATACCAAAAGAAAAATCAAACAAATATTTAGTGTTTAAGTGGGTTAAAAATGTTTTGAAACATCACTACAGCAAAATATCGAGGGTTTTTTTTCTCATAAACTTCTAGTATTAATTTAAACCTAAATGGTAAAAAGTTTATTATTATATTAAAGTACGCTAAGCTATTTTTTTGTGAATATAAATTGCGCTTTATTTAAAAGTTGTTTTTTTTTTTACTTTTATTGGGAAATTCATTAGAAAACTTGCATATCTCGTTTTATTGCCAGACGACAGTTATCTATACTTAAGCAAGCAAAGTAACGCATCCATGTACCTATTTATTTGTCTGTCAGTGTATTTTGTTGTGGGGAAGAGCTAGCAAAATACTTATTGGAAGAGCGAGATAGACAATTGAGGAGTTACAGAGTGAGAGAGTGAATTGACTTTGGCTTGCAGTATGATTGTTGTTTGGCGCGCGCTCGAAAAGTGCCTTGAAGCAGGAGCAATGTTAGCAGCAGTGGCACCAGAAGAAGAGCAGAAAAAGGTTCGTATTTTGTTTTTTTTTTTTTTTTTTTTTACGTTTAAGCAAAGCCTGGAACAAATGAAAAGATGATGACGGGAATAATTCCGGGAACACATTATTCTTTGAAACGAGCGAAGAACAAAAATTATATTTGGGAATTGCGAAGTTACGTATCTTGAAGCTACCTATAAGCATATTATTATTATGTGTTATTGTTGTTTTTATATCTTTTCCTCACTTCTATATTTTTTTCTTTCGTTTAATATAGAGTTTTTTTTTTTTATTTTATGCTGCTGCTAGAAAATTGCGTAGTTGTACTTAGAATTAATAAAATATTCAACTGAATTGAAGGCGTTGTTGGCTATAAGATGCGCAGTATTCGAAAATTCTGATTCCAGCAGTTTTTGGCGCTGATTACGTTAATTTTCTTATGTACATATGTATGTATATATATATATGTGTTTGTGTATTGTTGATAGTTATCGTGTATTTATTTTTTTTTTTTTTTTTGCGTTGAACCTTACCTGATAGTAACTGTGCCAGCGTTTGCCCTCGGCATATTTTTTGTACTCCGCTTCGATACTTTTTAGAGCAGCGCTACTGACTTCGGCACATTTGTCATTGCAATTGTTTGCTGCTGCTTTTGTTACAGTGGAACCGCTAGTTAAACGCATTTCTTCTTCATTTTGTTCTTGTTGTTGTTGGTGCTTCCGTTAAGCATGTCGTCGCCCGAAACAGTCGAAGGGTTAGGAGCACTATCCACTACTGTTCCTATTGTTGTCGTTGTCGCCGCCGCGGCAGCTGCTGCCGATTTTTCTAAATTCATTTTTCGACTAACTTAATTTGATTTTTTGTTTTAAATATTATAATATATTTATTATTTAGTTTAAGCAACGGCGCAACTGTTTTACGGTAATTAGTTATACACTCTTTACTTCGTTTCTTAGCTATTTTTTTTTGTTTCAATTATCTTTTTTTTTTTATTTCTTCATCACTTCACTTACTCACACAGACACAATGAAATTTACAACAAAAAAAATTATACTTTAATTTAGCCGTTTAATTTCTCTTGTTTTATCAAATTTAAATTTGCCACATACTTTTCATTTATGTACACTTATAATTTAGATTGGTATTTAACGTAATAGAGCACAAATTATTATTATTTATTTTCGTTTCGTAGTGCACACTCACTCGATTGTTAAAATGAAGGATGGTATAACTTCGATGATTTACTTAAAGAATCGATATGTTGTAATCGGTATTTGATTGTATGTTATCGTATTGCAATCATATGTTATCGGTCACTTGGACCGTCTTATTTCACAATATTTTTTTACAGTGTAACAGCTGATTTTTGCTTACTACATCTAAAACATATTAATAGCAAAACTAAAGCGAATAAAAAATATTTAAAAACGATAAAATCAATAAATTTACGCTAAAAAATAATAGAAACTTCAAACGCTAATGAGTTGAGTTCGACAAATAAATTGGTACAGCTATTCTATATGAGTTGTCTCGAAAAAAGTGCATTTTTCGAAATGGTTGGCGAAGCTAGTTGAAATCGAATCTTAAAAGAAGAATACATTAGGAAGCCCAAAAATAAAGAACAACGTGAGTAAAAATTTTATTAATTATCATTTGTTTACAAAAATTTCGCTTGCTATTGCAAATCAGTGAATAAAAAATAGAGTGCATTAGGTGGAGTAAGAACCGGGAATAATCTTTTAATTTGAATCGGATTAAACATTTATGAATGTGACTAATGTGATATGAGTTACAAGGTTTTCAGGCTGCAAGGCTGATTGGAGGGTTCTTTGTAAAAATAAATGATATCCATTACAAACTGCTCCGAATGCAGGTTATCTTGAAAAGTGCCAACGTTAAAATACTTTCTTTTTAGAAATCGCGTAAAAAGCAAGATTTGAAGTATGATATTAAGAAAAAGAAAATAAATTCGTATATGTTGTTGGTAGAATCAGTTTTCAGTAAAAATATTTAAATAATGTATGTACAAATAGAAAACCGATAATTTTCATTCCATTTTTTAAAGCACCTAATCATATCTTTCGGTAGTTGTGTCCGGTATAGAGCTCCGTTCCATCACTTCGAAAGACCAGACAGACATATTTCTGATAGAACTCTAACTTCTTGGGTAATTGAGCATAAACATAAATCAAAATAAAACATTCACAATGGTGTTTTTGATCATATGATAGCGTAAAAGGGACGGTTATATAATGCTTAATGGTTTTTAACTGATCGATCTGTGATCGATATTATATATTTAACTGAACGGCATTGACGAATGCATAATCTTTCTTTGTATTCATATTTTTATCTGCATTAAAATACAAAAATTATATTTTATTCTTTCTAAAAATATTTTATTTGTGTTACGATTACACGAATCGGTCTTTGAGTGTTGTACTATTCGATTATCGGTTTGATATTTTGAGTTCACAGGAACATTCAACATTTCGGCATAACAGGGACACCGTACAAATAAAATCAGCTGATTGCACAAATGTTACAGCTGTTCGCCAAAATCGTGTTTTTAATTAAATAACATTTTAAATTCAATTTATTTTGCACCATAATGTTTGCTAATCGCTTATTTCGTTTAATACACGATCGACGCTTAAGTGTGCCAGTGTTGCGTTGTTTTCATCATGAATTTACAAAACCCGAATTGAATTCTGCACAAACAAAATTAGACAAATCTTCTCCAGCGTCGCCAACAACAACTGGTGCTGTGCAACAAAAATACAAAATATTTCGCGATGAAGATGCAACCGAAATCTTTGATGTCGAAGAGGAACGTGAGCGTAGCACACATAATAATCAAACAGAAAACAGTGCAGAATTAAATTACATGGAAGATATCTATGCCGGGCTTAATATGCAAAGTGAGTACATAGTTAAAAACTAAAGATGATTCAAATGTAACACTAATTAAATAATCTTTCAGGAGGCATACATGGTGTCTTTGACATTGAAGATTTAGTTGACGTTTTACGTAAGGAAAACGCTGAGGATATCTTTGTTTGTCATGTTCCCGAAGAGTTAAAGTATGTCGATTATATGGTTGTCTGCAGTGGACGCAGCTATCGTCATATGCTTGCCATGGCCGAATTCGTGCGCCGCATATACAAAGTGAAACGCAATAAAAATGATATATTACCAAAAATTGAGGGTGCCAAGAGTCGCGATTGGATGGCTATGGATTTGGGTAATATCAATATATTTACTTTAATTTTCAATTATATATGATGTATTTATTATAGGCAACATTACGCTGCACATCTTTTCACCAATTGCACGTGAAGCATATGATTTGGAATCACTTTGGGCCATTGGCTCCCAATATGATCGTGAGTCTAACAAACCAGAAAATCCTTACGGCGATTTACTACAACAATCGTCGTCACTCTTTGAGAGTGTTAAGCCATAGTAAAATTACATAAAACGGAATTAAAAAGAAACAAACAAAAAAAAAAAAAGAAAGAAATATATTAACATTATTCTAATAAACTTAAAGGTAAATTTTCCTCAAATACTTTAAATGCTTGGTAGTCCATTTATAACATACCACCATGGTTTTTAGGGTAATTAACAATAGAGTAATTAATGCTGTGTACGAATATGTTTTGTTGTAAACACACAGCTAACAACTTACTCCCAAACATAACGTACCCAATGAGTAAGCACCTTCTGATTGTTTTTAGTATAAGACGAATGGCCTCTGGACGCGACTCGCTGTTTTACGAACCATTAATTTAAGTTCCAAAGAACTACGGACCTTGTGTACCCTTGGGAACTACCAATTATGCGACCTACAACCCAGCTGCTTAATACGCTCATACCTTAGGCAATGAAACTTTGTATATTAATAATGTGCCAGGCATTTACGTCTTAGTCCACGTCTGCTATGATATTTTAGATTTTTTTTTTATGATTTGATTGTTTTGAACAATCGTAAAGCGATTTTGAACGTGGAAATAATATCTTAAACAATTTGAAAAAGTTTAGAAACAGAAGCAATTATGTATTTTTTTAGACTAAATAAACACGAATCCTAGCCTAACTAGACCACACAAATGTCAGGCACTGAAGCCAAAATTGCCAAGAGTTTATTATATGTAAAATGTATTAATTTATTAATTAGAAGCACTTTTTCATACCCTTTACACAAAGGGTATATTAAGTTTGTGCGAATGTATGTACCAGAAATAAATTGATCAACATTGGAAGGTGAGTCGAACTAGCTATGTCTGTCTGCCCGTCCGTCCGTCTCGAAGACTATATGAGATAGAGCTTCCATATTTAAAACGTATACTCACCTAAGCCGTCAAGTGTGCACTTTCAAACGAGTTTTCTCTAAACCTATTTTAAGAGGTACCCCCTACAAATCTACCCCAACATTTTGGGGTTTTGCATAAAAACGTCATTGTTTTTATTATAGGAAGTCTTAGTTTGGTATAAATTATGCCTGTGATAATTCCAATAAAATATTCCAATATGGGTGGGACAAATATACCCGATTTTTTAAGGTTTTATATTAAAATCCAATACAATAAGGTATGGTAGTAAGATACGACTTAACTTAAGGTTTATAGAGATTGAAAACAGGGTATCTTGCAGTCGACTTCAGCGTTCTTTCTTGTTTTCATTTGTTTGCGTGTAAATAGTTTATTTCATGTTCAATGCTGCCCGTTGAATTTTTTTTTAATAAAAACTTTATTTCATAATCGAGTTTAGTCCAAAAATTAAAATGCTATCATGCATGCATGACTTTTAATAAGCAAAAGTTAACCCTTATAAAAATGTTTAAATAAACATTTAATGCAATGCAATTTCAAAAACGCTACGCATTATCAACAGAACGAATGGAATGTACAGTTGAGGGCTGAATACTTGCATGATCATCTCGATAATGTCTGAAACTTTATTAAAATCTTTTCAATATCTGAAAAAGAAGGGTATATAATTTCATAAGCATTAAAATTATAATTGAAATTGATGCATTCGTTCGCTCAGCAAATTTATACGTGTACCTTAAACAATCAAAAAAAAAAAAAAAAAAAAAAAGTTTACGATAAAATCAGCCACCATATCAAGTAATTAAGACGACAAACCGTTATGAATGGAAAATAAAAGAGTACCAGGCTAAAATTGAAACACATTTTCTTTTTTTTCGATATGATATTTTTAAATATATATTTTAATTATGCCTAAAACAGCAACAAAATTAAAAAGATAGAAAATTACGACAGGAAGAAATATGTACATACATGAAAGGAGAGTTTTGAATTCGATTGTTTGTTGGCAACTGTTAAAAAGATTTGGGGGCGACAGGGGGAACAATTTTACACATACAAAATGCCAAAGTTAGTCGTCCACATATGAATACGTGTCAGTTTTATTAATGATCGTGGGAAGAGAATTGGGACTGAGTCTGACAAAATATATATAAAACGCAACAACAACAACGGCGGCAAGAAATATGCTCACTTTATGCGAAATTGTTACTGGAAATGACTTTAAAAAGCAACTACAACAACAACAACAACAATAAGAATGCCAGCAAAACGATAAAAGCGTTTTATCGAAATGGCTAAAAGCGAATTGTGAAGAAGTCTAAAGTCTCAAGTACCTGCGCGCATGCACAAAGTAAACTTGAAAGGAATATATACAATAGTTGAGGTTAAATATGAAGAGAGAGAGAGAGAGAGAGAAAAGTCACACTTAGAAAAACGAAAAACAAGTGTCTTTTAACACCTAAACTTGGCCTTAAGTTGCAAAGCAATAAGCTCAGTACTATTATTTGATATGATAGAGATAGAGATATGTATTCCATGTGCAGTGGTGGGCACTTTTATTATATATTTTCTTATTAAACGTGCTAAGGGGTTGAGAAGTCTAGGGGTAAACCTTTCGAACAACAGGGTTCTTATCAAATGGGCAAATGACTTGAAAAATTGGTTTTTTGAAAAAATTTAATTTTTCTAATTCACTCTGCCCCAAATTTTTTTAAGTATAAATTTTATTAATAACAAATTAATCATTAATTTATCTCAGTGTAGTGGCGTCTGCTATGCAATGTGTATATGGCGTGTGTGTGCCATACTTTAATATATTTTCCCCACTACCCGCCATTTTTACTTACACTTAGCACAATCATTGTCTGTGTTGCAATGTGGCGCGTCGGTGGCGACAACAACAAACAACAACAAAACCACATCTACCTGTTGATATGGTCGACGACATTACTTCTGCCCTTCAATGCACGTCGCCTTGTATGCCTATCTATCCATCTATCGTGGCTGTTGTTGTTGTTGTTGTTGCCCTATCCCGCCCTTCACCACTTTATGCTTCTTGGTTGGTTGCCCTAAAAACTTGTGACGTCGTCGTCGTCGTCGTTGTCTGCGGCGGCAAAGACTGAATGCATCGGAATGCTAAAGTAAACAACAACATCAAAACAAGTCATAAGAAAAGAAACCAAACGAAACGCAACGAAAATATAACAAAAAAAAAAAACAAAAAATAAATAAAAATAAAGAATCAAACGACGAACGAACGAAAGAAACGAAAAGAAATCAACAAATTCAAGAAATTCCAGTGAAAAACATAAAAATAACAAAAGCATAAATTCATTCATACGCCACCGCCGCCACATAAAAGCAAAAACAACAACAAAAGCAAAAGCAGCGAAGTATGCTGCAGTTTTAGACTGCAGCAGCAGCAATAACAAAAACAACAATAACGCGCGGCAGTGCTGTCAGTTTAAAAGATATTGTGCTGAAAAATTAAATATCGAATTTTTTTTTTGGGCCATTTTTAGGACAATCGAATTATGGTATATATCGAACCAACACAAAAACTTAAAGATAAAAACCCTATTTGTTGAAAAGGTTTAACAAACGAGTAAATGGGAAGGTCTATATGGGGGCAATATTTTACATTAGCTCAATGTATAAAAATAGATATTACTAATTAGTATACATCTGGAGTTGTAAACCGCCTCACTTTGTTTAAAAATTGTTCACATAGTGAGCTTTGTTCTTTAGCTACTACGAAGGCTAAAGTGAGACAAACATATTTTTTTTATCATTACATCACGTTTAAATTTGTACTGTATTAAACTCACCAAAATATGTAAGCAAATTAGAAAGAGACAATGGCGGAATGCTAAAGAGAAAATATTCAGTCTATTTTCAGAGATTCGATTTTCCGACATCGATTAAACTTTTATAAATTGTAAAAATTTTTCTCTCCACCAATAAAAGGATATCATGACTGCAGCGTATCTTGAAGCCGATCCTACTTGATTGCAGCGTTCTTTCTGCAATCGTCTTGCACCTCACTTTTTGTCTTTTTTTTTTTGGAAGTAGTTAAATACTGTAGCTTCTTCTCAAAAAAATCCTTTTATTGTTTCTCTGTCACTCTCTCTATCTTTCTCTCTCTCCCTTTCACACAAAATGGTGTAAACATTTTTCAAAAGCTTTGCCGATGTCTCTATAAATAAATTTTATAATTTCATTTCTAAAGACTTCTAGTGAGTTCTTTGGAAAATGTTTTTTTTATCACGATTATGAATTCCGACAGCGATTTTTATTGCAAAGTAAAGAGATTAATTTATTATGAAACAGGTTTGAAAGCAAAAGGAAAAGATAAAAATAAGTAAGTGAATAATATCGTTTTTTTTTTTTGTTATTTAAATCTCATCTAGCAAAAACTAACTAAAATTCTTAAAGATACGAAAAAAAATTATATTAAATATTTAATTTAATATTATTATAAAAAAAAATCGTTTGAAGAAATTATTTCAAGAGCAAATAACTTTTATTTTATTTGAAATTCTTTCAATAAATCTTCCTGCAGTAAATTCAAACAAATTCAATATATCTTCTTATAAAAAAGTCATATCAATCTTTTGACTCAATTTCCCTTGTAACAAATGTGTAATCTAGTTTTCTAGAGAATTTCTTCTAAGGACCTGTACACATACATTAAGGATAACAAAAGCATGTGTAGCATAAAATAATATTTCTCCCACGCCACAGACTTAATTTCTCAATAAAAAAAATCAGTTATAAAAGAATAAATCTATCAATGGATGAGATGGGATATGTCGGTGTATTGCTTTGATTTTTGGTTAAATAAGAAAATATCCTCAAAGTCGATACGACTCGACGACGCGTTCAATTACAGGAAGTCATTGAAAGCATAAATTATTACAAAAAAAAAAGGAACGATAAAAGAAAAAAAAAAGACACAAAAACAAGTGAAGAAAACGAGATAAACACAAAATCTCGGACAAATTGCATGGTGTGGTCTTGCCTTGCTCTTTGGTCGGTCGGTCAGTCAGTCAATTCCCGGAACTGAACTCATTGAACTGTCGACAATAACAAAAATAACAACAACAACAGTAATAAAATCGTGAAAGACGATGATGAGTAACTGTAATTTTCACTTGTACGCTCGCCCATTTCAACGTCGGCGTTCTCTTTTTGCTTTTGCAATGCAGTTATTTCTTAAGAACCTACAAAAATAATAACAACAACAACAAGAACAATTCGCCACTCTTCTAATCGTCTGTGCAGCGCAGCATATCTCAGCATAGCACACCCTCGTCTCGGTTTAGCACAGCGGTCAGTCAACGACATCAACGATCAACATGAAACGACTCCTATTTCAAAACATAGACGACAATGAAGAGTTCTACGAATTTCTGCACTACTTTCTGATTCTGGCATTGAGCCCGAACGACGAACACCTACGAAGTAATTACAATGAGGGAGGTTTGGTAGCGTTGACAAAAAAGGAGACAAAAAAGTACAGAGAGAGCGAGAGAGAGAGCAGCAGCAAACTTAAAAACAACAATGCGCGTATATGCACTTTGGAATGCACTTTGCGCATGCCACTTAAGTCTTACTTTATCTCTCTCTCTCTCTATATATGTTGCTTCTTCATTATATCTCTGTCTTTGTTTGTCTATGAATGCATGTGCAAGTGTTGAAATTGCATGGCAACTAAACTGTTCTTCTCTCACTATTATGCCAATTACGAGCTTACCTAAGTATTTCTTTTTATATTATACAGGGTGTTCTAACTAAAAAAAAAGGAAAATATGTATACCTGTTAATTTTTTTTTCGAAACGAATATGTAAACCTTGGCAATTAATTGGAACATTACTTTTTTATTCAGAAAGTTCAGAAAACAGATAAAAAATTCAGAAAGTTTAAAGCTCTTTAAACTTTAGAAGCTTAAAAAGAAATATTAAGGATCCCGTTTCTAATTAGTGTTTATAGCAAAAGGTTAAACCAACTTTGGCCACCTCAAATCTGACTTTTACAATAGGAAGGAACAATTCAACATTAATTTGCTAACATAGCAAAGAAGAAAAAGCTTTAACTTCGGCGAAAACGAAGCTTCAGTATCCGTTTCACTGGAAAATGGGAGGGGTAGATTTGTATATGGGCTATATGGTATAGTGACTCCACCTCATCCATGGATCTGGAAAAAAAGTCGCTTTATAAGTAAGTAGATTTGTGTGACCGATGTGCTTAAAGATGGACTTTGGTTTTACCATGTAAATTGCTCAGCGCTGACAAAAAGCTTAAGTTTCGACTTTGTGGGCAATATCTTTAAAACTAAGCGAATGAAATATGTTACTACGAACAAACGAACATGACTAAATCGACTTGTCTCGTCGATCAAGATATATAGTATATATTTTATGGAATCTACGATGCCTCTTTAAATGCTTTAGAAACTTATTGAAATTATCTAAAATACTATCCAATCCCTTGAATATATGTAGATGATTCTGGAGTTTATTTAGTTTTCAAAATTTTCTTTCGATTGGGTTGTGTCATCAACGAATTCGAAAGAGCAACGACTCCGTAGAGTTTCAATCTTTTGTTCTGTTATGGAATAATTTCCAAGTTGTTTCGATTAAGATACTTCATACATCAAATTTTAAAGCTCTGTTTCGGGGTAATTCTTACTTTAAAATTTTTAATAAATTTCGGAATGCAATGTAAACGCATGGCCGAAAAATAAAACAGAAAAGATTCTGAACAGAGAACAACAACAAAAAAAACAAATACAAAAAAAAAAAAAAAAATTTAAAAAAAAATGACCAAAGACAATTTTTCTTGCGTTTTTCCAGGAATTCACTCAAATATAAAAATAAATTCAAATAAAACCTAAAATGTGCGAAACAGAGATAAAATGAATGTAAGAATGAGATGCTGATAAAAAAAGAAAGAAGGAATTTCAACAAAAACAAAAACAAAATGCAGACGCAGTAGCAGAAGCATAAGACGGCGAAGAATGAAACGAACCAAGCCTGAATCTCGAGTCTAGAGTCTCGAGTCCAATGAAAGGCGTTGAATATAATTTGGTTGGCGGCTTTTCTACTACTAACAACTACCAACAATAACAACAAATAGAAGAAGAAGAAGAAAAATAAAAACGATCTGGAGAAGGAAGTGAAGGACACGGAAGAAGATTTTACGCGTGCGTTTTAGAGTGCGGCGGCGAATTGGAATGGCATCAAAAGCTACAAAACCTGGCGCAATGTTGCTGCTGCTGATCTTCGACAGGAAAGGTAAGACATGAAGAAAGCAAACGATGCTGTTGCTGTTGTTGTTGCTGCTGTAGCTGTTGCTGCATTCCAAGCGCCTCGAGAGCAATCTCAGCAGCTTCTTTTGGTTTTGCCACCACCGTAGTTATTGCCACACAGATACACGAATACATTGATACAGAAGATACATTTATGTTGCAACTTGACTTGTTGTTGCTGTTGTTGTCGTTGCACAAAGAATGCGCCACAGCTTCAAGCATTTTAAGACATTATGGCAACGCCAATAAGATGAAAAAGAAGAATAGAAGATGGAGAAAAATAAGAAAAAGAAGCTGCAGACGTGTTGCATGATTGAGAGAAGGGCATCGCATCGCATGGCATGGTTTATGGTAGCAGTAAGGCAGGCAGACAGGAGGCAAAAGGGGAGGCAATTGGTATAGCATAGAAGGCGCGGAAAACTGCGTTTGTTATATGGCGTTGGATATAATCGTTGTGTTGTTGGCTTGTTGCTGTTGTTGATGATAATGATGTAGTTGTTTTTGTTGTTGGTGTGGTTGCTGCTGCGGCTGTGGCTGCTGCTGTTTTCAGCTACCTTGCAATCTCCTCCATTCCTGCTGCTGCTGATGATTTTGCTGCCACTGTAGCACTTAACAGCGCAGTGCAGCGCTTCTGCATTTCCTAAACGAATCTTCTAAAAATTATTTATTAACATGGTAAAAATTCGCCAAACAGGTTAAAACGATGAGAACAAGCAGCCGCAAAAACGACAAAAACAAAAAAAAAAAATACAATAACAACAACGAAAACGGCAACTCGTTGCAGATAATATTAAAAAGTAAGCACTCAAGCAGACACAAACGAACGAGCAAACGAACGAAACGGAACACCAGGACAGACAGATAGACAGACAGACGGACAATTAGACAGATCAGGCTGGGCTGTGTCGGATCGGATCGGCAGCCAGAAATTTAAAGTTCGTTTACAGCAAGGAAACGTAAAGAGTGTGAAAGAGAAAAAGATAGAATAGTGTTTGGCTTTTTTTTTTTTTTTTTTTTTTTTTTGTTGGGAAGCTGAGCTGCATAAAGTCAAGCAAAGTTGGTTTGGCGGCCCCAAAAAACCAACCCGACCCCACATCGCAACTAAGCAGAGAAAAGGGCCAACATGAAATTCCATATGAGACATTGACTCTTTGGTTCGAAACTTTTCTTGGGAAAGTTTCACTTTGAAAGTTGCTTGCTTAATTTTTTTTTAAACTGTTTTTTTTATTTTTTATATTTCAATTGGATTTTGCTGTATGTATGTCTGCATTTTTTAGAACGAAGGAGTAATAACTTTGACATTGATTCACCATATTTTACAGGGAATGGAACTACATAATCGAAAATAATGTTTTAAAACTTCTAAATTGAAATTAATTTTTTGAAATTTTTGATTTTTTTGATAAACGTTCTTCGAACTAGAAATCACAATAAGCATTTTATCGGACAGGCGTATCATAAAGACTGAGTTCTAGAAAATAACAAAAGCCCAAAAGATGCCAAGGAAAAAATGGCTAACCATTTTCAAAACAAAATTCAAACAAATTTTTTTTTTTTTTTGAGAAATTTAGCACTCCCTAAAACTCAAATCGCATTCTTCAAATACCAGACAGACGAATAGGCCTAACGACATATGTATATATGTATTTATGTTTGACGACAACAACTAAGTTAAGTTGAGAATGGGAACAAGAATGTCGATGGCGACACATTTTCAAAATGATCGTTAAACGAACGAACAAACGAACGAACGAAAGAACGTACGAACGAGGCTGTGTACACAAAAGAAATGCAGCCATAGCCGCAACGCAACCGCAGCAGCAGCAGAGTAGTGCAATGCATATCCATAGTACATTGGCCCAGACACCTGATAAGCAACCATAAAGGGGCCAAAGAGCGCAAAGAGCGAAAGAGCTTATGGGGCCCCACACACAGTTAATGATAACAAAGACATATACAACAGACACTGCTGCGCAAATGAAGTTTGAAGCAGAAAGGGGTTTGGGCTAAGTAAACTATGCTGCATACCAGACATTCCAATGTGCTATACATCGATCGTCGTGTATTCATATTCAAATAGCTTCCAGACCAGACTTTAACAATGAAAAACGAACGAACGAACAAACGAACGCAACAATTATTACTGGGTCTGTGACTGGGACAATGCAGGCTTGATGGACAAACAGACGGACAGTCAGACTGACTTTGTGGCGACAATATTCTGTCGCTTAACTTCAGAGAAGCGAAAGAGTTCAATAATTATCAGCAATTGGAATGCATAAATTTTCAAGCTTTACTTTGAGAGCATATAGAAGTATGAAGTTTAAGAGGTGTGTAATTGTTATCCATAAAGATGTCGATGGTTTTCTTCTTGTATGACAAGCAACAAAGCCAAAAATGATTTTTATGGGAATAATATTGTTGTGTTTGGTAAGCTGTTTCGAAAGTACACATTATTCACTTCTTCCGGCATTGTAAGATCCATTGAACGACCATAATTAATTTCTAAAAATCATCTCTATACATATTTCGTATATGTCGACTTGAAAGCCGCTTTCGACACGCCAATAAGATCAAAGTTTTACAAGCCCTGACTGAATTTCGTATCCCTACAAACACAGTAAGCCTCTGTATGATGACACTAACAAACACCAAAAGCGTTGTCAGGGTCGGTAAAATCATCTCCGAGCCCTTTGATACTAAGAGATGCTTCAGACAATGCATACACGTTGACCTGTAGGACAATATTTTCTTTAAACGAACTATGTTGCTCGCGTATGCCGAGGACACCGACGTAATCGGCCAAAATTTACGCACTGTCAGCAAGGCTTTCAAAGAGATTGAAGACAGTTCCCCTATGCTCTTCGTTAAGAAGAAATTTTTGGGTAAAGGAGTGATACTGCGATTCTCAGCCTTAGAGAATGTTTCTTATTTTAAGCGCAGCTTCATTGTTGCTAGGGGTATTCCAAAAAAAAAAAAAAAAAAAACGTTATAAATATTTAATATTTAATAGCCTTTCAAATACTTATCTACTTAAATTCCCTAAAGACGTCATTAATATTTAAATAAAAAATTTCTTTAAAGAAACAAAAACCCTATAAAATGATTTATGACCAAAAAAAAAAAAAAAAAAAACAAAATAAATTAATATTTATAAATGTAGAACTCATAGTGATGATTCACAAATTATGACATTTTCAAGAATATTTTTTTTTTAAATAAATTTTTCGTCTCTGAAAAGAACGGAAATATACTATATATAGGTAAACTATACCATATTATAAGTGTATAAATTCATTTATAGACTGAAGATTGAAGTGTTGAAGACCTCAAGAGGGCATTCCCCAGACAAAAAAAAAAGAAAAGAAAAGAAATAATGAAAGAAATACGAAAATTAACAAAATGTGAAGTGATGTTTGTAAGATTGTGTGTGTGTGAGATTTTGTTTTTGTATATTTCAGAAAGAAATTTTGGGGATGCTCCCTTTTCTGCACTTACATACTTTTTTATTTTTCATCTTGAGATTGAAAGCTATTTTTTTGAATTTTCTAATTTTGTGGGCAAAAATGTTTTTTTTTTGTTTTTATAAAAATTCCCTCAACTGCATTTACGCTTCCCAAAAACTAATCCTTAGAGTTTGTACACTAACATTAGGCTATATATGTACACATGTACACACTCAATTATATATATAGATTTTTGTATATTTCAGATGGATGATACATGTTGTAGCTATGATATATACATAGTATATATAGTATATATAGTATCTATGGTGATGATTGTTGTCCGCTGTCGTTGCCCGTATTTTCGGTTCGTGCAAATTCTTATTTCTATGGCGTCCCGTCGTGGTGCGGTGTAGCATTAGATCTGTCCATTACTCAAACAGCGCCAGACGTTATTTAATTTGAATAAGTAAGGGTGTTTGAGTTTTTGTAGTGCGTTTGTAAAGAATTTGGTATACGTTATTTTATTGACATGAGTCTTCTTATATGTAACTTCAATTGGAACTAGTGATAATCAGAGTATAATAATATCTGGATAATATGGTCGCTGAGAAAAAAATTTACAAAATTTGTATTTCTAAAATCTCCAAAACAACCGAGCCGATTTCATAGTAATGTATTAATAAATAAACGATAGCAAAATGTTTTTTCATTTGATGCAATTTCCAAAAAAATTAATCGAATTTAAAACAAGTTATGTCAAAAAGTGTACATCTAACAAAATTTTTTTTTCTAAAAGTTTTAAACAAAATTATTGTAATACAAAACCATTTCATACTCACTTATAGGGCGTATAACTAACGTTGTAAACTTATAAAAAAATTAAAAGCGCCACCACCATTTGCGACATCATCAAGAAAACGATATCCACACGTACTTTTGTCCGTCCGTCTGTCTGTCTGGCTGTCTTGGCTAGTTGTCCGTCTGTACGACTGTCTGTCTGTCTGTCTGTCTATTTGTCCGTTGTCTAATGTCTGCGAGCTTCTATTTTTGGATAGTGTCTAAGCTATTTTTTTGACTTTTACCAAGTCGTCAGATCTGAGGGCGACACTGAAACGTAAGGAACTATACTAAAAGATATATATTTATATATGTATATACGAAGTATCTTATTTTCCTTAGATTCTTTTCTTTTCATTTTCATTTTTGTTTTTGTTTTTTCTTTTGTTGTTGTTGTTGTTCCCTACAACTTGATCGATGCTATTTTTTGTCGTCTATTGCTGAAATTGCTGTTTTTCTTAAAATGTTGATTTTTATTTTAGTCTGAGACATCTTTATGTGCTTTTAAATATGTGCGAGATTGCGTTGAAATCAAGAGAAATGACATCGCGACAAATGTAAAACGGCAGCGGAGAAAGCTCATCACAAAAAATGAAATTTGTCATATTAGACACTTTCCAACCAACCCCATGAGTTGATATGTTTGTGATGCCATGGTTACTTATAGTATCGCTATATTTCTTCTTTTTTAAATAATTTTTTAAACAAAAAATAGAATCGAAAAAAAAAAAAATGAACAAATGTTTAAAATTTTGATTTATTAATAATGTTCAATGTATCTCACACTCGCTATAGATACAAATATAAATTTAGATAGTTTATAATTTTGTAAATTGTTTGGCAAGTTCAACAAATCTCTCGGTTGGGTTGCTTGCTTGTTTGCATTCCAAACAAATCGAAGTTTGCATTCCTGTTGCAAATCATTTGAAACTTTGCATGCATCATGCAGTCTCTGTGCCTGCTTGGCTGGCTATCTGGCTGACTGTTGTTGCCAGGTCGTTTCTCTATATATCTGACTGACTGACTGGCTGGCTGGCTGACTGCCTGGTAGATACACACAACGAGTACACTAGAACAACATATAAATATATAACTCACAGCTATTAGTAGTAGAAGTAGATACATCCGCTCCAACATCAGAGAAATGATGCTGCACTGCTGATCTAAGACGCAGACATCGTCGTCGTCGTCGTCATCATCATCATCGTCTTTTTCGTCGTCGTCGTCGTGAAGCATGTTTGCTACTCCACTCCGGCACTTGATTCGCATTTTCCTGTGAAGCGTTTGCATTTATTTTCAAATTATTGCACATTTCTGGAGTCATTTCCGCATTCTTTTACAAGTTGACCGTTGTACCGAAAAAAAAAATAATATTGCAAAATAAAAAAGAAAATCGTCGCTTTGCTTTGCTTTCTTCTTTTACTTTATTTTATTCTCCATTTTAAAGTTTGGTTTTTGGAGCATTTTGGTTTAAAAGGAAAACCTATGGAGAAGATCTTTCAAAAGATTTTTGAGCAATGTTGGTTTAACAACATGGAAGTTAAGAGAGAGCGATAGAGAAGTAAAAACAATTTCAAATAAGAGATCCAAAAGATCCAAGGGCTCAAATTCTGATCCGTCAATATAAGAAACTCAGAGCTTGTGCACATTGAGCTTATTCAGAGGCAAAGAGGCCAAATACGAATTTCAATATTGTAAATATCTTCTGAGAAGTCTTCGCTGATGTCTACACTCTGATTTGTTCCACTTAACACATAGTTTTACCGAAGCTTCTAACTCCATACTAAACAGCTGACCTGCTAAATGTATAGCTCGTATATGCAGGCAAATGATGAAATCGTTTCGAGGAATCTTTCGAATACACAAAATTGTGGTTGTCGTAGTCCATGGCTCTACGCCATTTAGTAGAATCGAAATTATAAGATTTGTTTCTACTTTTTGAGAGCAGTTTATCACTAACGTGTTTACCAAATCCAAAATAGCATCGTTTACCCTTGCTAATTATTCGATGACATCAGCAAAGGTGAGCAGTATATTTCTTATTTTTTGAAAAACGTGACCGAACGGTCAAAACTTGGGCCTACCAGGTGCTCTAATTTGTCTGAACTCTCTCTGTATTTCGAAGCATTCAGAGAGGTTTTTTCCTGCCTTGATAAAGCTTTGGGTTCTCGTTTGCGTCTTCAGATAAAACTATACGATGCCTGAGCCTCTGTATCCATCCGACACAGGTGACCAGCCTAGGACATCCTTTTGTATTGGATGTTCCTGACTATGTCTATATCAGTATATAGCTCGTACAGCTAATCGTTCTTGCGCATACGGATGTCATTTTCCACTCTAACTGGACCAAAGATTATCTGAACTATCATTCTCTCAAATACGCCCAACGCCGACTTATCCGATTCTGCCATGCTCCATGCTTCTGAGCCATACATCAGGACAGGCATTATCAGCGTCTTGTAGAGTTTAATTTTTGTTTCTCTGGGCAGAACTCTTCTTCAGATTTGCATACCGAGACCAAAATAGCTACGGTTAGAAAGAGTGATTCTTCGTTTAATTTCCTGACTGGTATTGTGACGTTGTTTACATCTGAGCCCAGGTAGTCGAACTTTTCTACAGCCTCAAACCTGAAGTACTCTGTTCTCAAAGACCGTCTACATTGTCTGCGTGTTGATACCAAGTACTTCGTCTTGCTCTTGTTCACCGTTAGTCCTATTGGACGGGACTTTCAGTATAGCCCAATCAATAGAGCACTATTTTTCTGTCTTTAAAAAAAATATATCAAGAGTTTTAATTGGAACTGATTTTCGGAGTGATTCATTTCATAAAAATACTTTATAATTTCTTTTTGAGGTTTTTATTGGTGTTCGGCGAGGAGACTCTTTCCCAAACAAAAGTCTTCAAGAAGTGATTCCTATAATGTGCTGTGTACTGTCAAAGTTTATAGAGTGCCTGGTATTATTCCGCAAAAAAAAAAAATAAAAAATAACAACAAAAAAAATGATTACGTTCAAGATATAAATTTTCTTTGTTTAAAGAGTTAAATTTTTTTTTATCGTTGAATCGTTTATGACTTCAATTCCATTGTTGTAAATTATACTGAATGTTTGTTCTTTTTGTTGTTGAAGTTTGTTGTTGTTTTTGCTGTTTGTCCATTACATTCCACGCATATTTTGTGCGTTCTCGCCTTGAATTTTAGTGTTTGTTGGTTTTTTTTTGTCTGCATTACAAAATCATTCATCACACGTTACAAAAAAAAAAAAAAAAAAATTATGACATACAAATACGAGCAAACATATGCAATGTAATATTGACGTACGCACAATGTATCTCATAGATACATTACATATCTTGCGTATCTTAAGCTTGTATTTGTGCACACATATATAATAAAGTAGGTATGTATACATATATATCTGGGTATATCAGTTGATATAAAAATTCTTGGCATTCCAATGAATCATGCTGTAAACTTTAATTGGGTAACATTGAAGTAGCTTTTTTTTTTTTTTCAAATCGCTTCGAGTTATTTTGTTGTTTGTAAATATTAATGTAAGAAATATGCTACAAATGACGACGACGTCGACGACGACGACTGTTAAAAAGTTGCTTAATTATATTATTACAAATACAAAATATTTTAGATATATAAAAATACTCATGTGTGTTATTGAAGCTATTGATTAGCTTGTATCTGCATATACAATTATACCAAATACATTTGTACGTATGTATGTATGTATGTACTTTGTCTGTCTCTTTTATACAATTAACCACATTCCAATATATTAAAATAATTTCTTATTATAAAATCAGCAAGGATTTATGAAAAAATCAAATACTAAAAAAAAAAATCTGTCCTTTTTTTCTACAATTTATTTGAACTTCCACCAAAATTGAAATTGTATCAAAAAAAAATTTTTTTTTTTTAATTGACATAAACCTTTTTGTTTTACATAAATACAAATAAATGTATATATGTATACATAGAATATGTACATTTGTATTTGTGTATATATAAAGAGTTTTCTTATCAGCCTAGACGGACGAAAGCGGGTGTTTTAGGTAATCTTCAAGTACAAAATAGAACAATATGTCCGAACTAATATGCGTGATTTTTGTGAGTGCTACATGCTCACTTATACAGTTAAATCTTCAAAAGAGAGCGAGAGAGAGTGAAAGAGAAAGAGTATAAAAGCTTTAAACAGCAATCGATTGATCGAGCAAGAGAGAGAGAGAGAGAGAGAGAGCGAACCGAATGAAGGCAACAAAACCACAAAACTTTAAAAAAGTCAACGACAACGACGACGATGACGACAAACGGCAAAGTTGGCCACGAGCTACGAATACAGTACAAAGGGAGCATATGGCTTATTGGAGAGCGTCACAGTGGAGTAAAGAGTAACAGCACTAAGGAGATATGAAGCTGGAGCAAGAATGTGAATGAAGCTATTTGATGTACAAGATACGATTTAAAATGTTTTAATTATTGTTTTTTAAAGTACTACTAAAAATATAAATATACATATAAAATAAACTGGGTATTCAAAAAAAAGTTATGTATATCTTTAAAACATTTTGAGTTAAGCTCCTCTAAGCGTACGGATAGACAGACAGACAACAATGATCATGGCTAAATCAGTTTTTCTCAAGCTTTATCAAGAATATATATAGACTTTATGGGGTCTATGAAGCCTCCTTTAAAGAATTACAGACTTTGCAACAAACTGATAAAACCCGTTAATACTACATGTATCAAAAATTTCAAACAAATATTTGTATCTTTTCTATTGGTAAACTTTTTTTAGTGAAATATTTTTGTAGATTATCTGTAAAAAAAAAAGGAGCACCATTTTAATTTAACCGCCTTTCAAAAACTTTTCAAGTGCACCTTGTTAAATGTATTCCCTATATTTGGCTTTAGCTTTGGTTCCATTGTTCACTCTCAGGCTTTGCTAAGTGATTGATAAATGAAATATAGGAGGGTAACAAGAATGCAGTAACTTCATTTCACTTCCCCCTTTAACTGTTCAACTTAGCCAAAGTATCTAAATATGAAGTCAAGAGCACAACTTCAATATGCGCCGCGAACGTACTTTGTTTCTTCAATAGTTTATCTTTATAATACCCTAATAGTAAGAAGGTAGCTCTAACTGTTTTAGAATTTAAACAATAAAGTAAATAAAAAAAAGGACAACATATACACAACATATTGATTTAATATGAATTTTCGCAAGTAGTGATTTAAATTAGCATTCGTTGTGTATATAAATTTCTAGGCCAAATTGGAAAAGAGTTTATCTAATAAATACACCAGATTCTAATAACTTTCAGTGTTAGCCATAATTGAAATATTTTTTTGTCTAATCCAGCGACTGTAAAACATGTAATAGAAGCAGCAAGCAGACGCGAGGGTGTTATGTTGCATTATTGCTGGGTAAAGTGGAGTGCGAAGAAAAGAAGTTGTAATGGAGTACCCCAATGTTGGAGGCCGTTGATGCTTGGTCTTTCGTTCGCTCGTTCGGTTGTTCGGTTGTTCGTTCGTTCGTTGGATCGTTCGTTCACACAATGAAAAAGTTGTGAATGAAAATGACTAAGAAGATCTCCTAACTAACCACTTTGGATTGAGATTGGAATGTGGTTGTGCTGTTATTGTTGTTGTTTTTGTCGTCGTTGTGTTGTTGTTGTTGTTGCTGTTATATAGCGCTATGCAACACAAAGTGAGGAGTTAAGACGCGGCAAAGACGCGTCTTTTGACTAGTTTGTTGCGTTGCTCTGTCTTGTGTATTTGCATTTGATTCATGTGTGTATATGTATGCATCTCTCTTGCTCTTGCAAACTTTTTTTTGTTTGTGCTTTTGTATCTGTGAATTATTCGCTTATCGTTTTAGTATGTGTCGCCCTACTCTCTTACCTTACTGATTGTGTTTGTGACCGTGAGTGTGTTTATACGCTCTCACATTCTCTTTATCAATCATTTATGCATTTGTATTTGTCGTGATGCTGTGTATTTGTTTTTGTACATTTGAGTGTCGCACATGTATGTATATGTATGCAGCTTTCATTAGTTTTTTTTTTTTTTTTTTTTTGGGTGTTGTTGGTATGTATTTGTATTGATGTTGGGGCGCCTGCTTAGTTGTTGTTGTTTGTTTTTTTTTTCTATATTAGTATTAGTGTCGATAGCGTCGTTGACGTTGTCGATGTTGGTGATAGTGGTGGTGGGAGGTGTAATTTTGAAAAAAAAATAAATAAAAATTCATAATGGCGGCGATTCAATAAAAATGCTTTTTGCGTTGTACAAAATATTTTCTATACAAAATAATTTAACTATTTTTTTTTTTAGATATTTTATTTTCAATAAAATTTTTTTAAAAATATTTTTAATTAATATTTAATTGGTTAAAAAAATTATCTATTTACAAATAAAATTAAAAACGATCACAGTTTTCTCAACTCGATTACGCAATAATTAACTTTGATGTATGGCAGCCATTTTGTTCAAATTTTTCAAGCACATTTTTTTAATGTTATTTTAACAAAAAATTTAACATCAGAAATACAAAACTTTACAAAGTCAATATCATCAAAAAAAATGTTTATTTCCGGTTATTTAAGAAAATATTAGAATATTAAAAAAAAAATAATAATAATAAAAAGTTTCTAAAGAACTCAACCACAAAAAAAAAAAGTTTCCTAATAAATATTGCAGACCTTTTTTTATCATTAGATCATTTGTCTAAAAGTTCTGCAATTTTAGACCTAATCTTCTCTTCATAAAAACCCTTGAACTTTAAAAGTACAGGGAAGCATTTTAATTTTAAGTTAACGCCTCACCAGCCTGACGTTCAGTTGAGATACTGCTCTGGATTGATTCCTTACGAACAATTTGCATTTAATTTTCTATTTATTTTCAAAAAAAACTATCACTACACTGCAGGAACTGGCAGCATGGCATTAGTTTACAGGCTTTTGACTATTTTCTTTTGAAATATAATTTTCACAAAGTTAATATTAAAAAAACCATGTCGACAACTGTCAATAAACCACTTCCGGCCATTGAAGTCAATTGATTTTGATCGAAAACTGGTAGCCTCACTGCTTTGTCACAAACAAAGAAAATCACAAAATCACATCCTTGAGCTAGATTTTCAAAATTCATATTGGTAAAACTAATATGGTGCAACTTAGACCTCTACACGTAAACACAACTATTGCTTTAAGAAATCATTTAGTTTAGTTTGCAGCATGTTAGGATTCAGCTCTACAATTGTTCATCGAAAAAATTTTTTTGGGGATTACAACAACCGTTTTCTCGTAAACGTAAAGTGTTGGGATGTTTTCAAGATCAGATTCTTGTTATATCGTTTAAAAAATCTAGATCCCATTCTTGTCAAATTTGTATTTGCAGGGCAGTGTTATCAAACGTGGCACACCAATCATCAAACAAAAGTTCTTTCGACGATATATTCTTAATATGTTCTATATCGTTTCCATTCCATATGGAAAAATTGAAGTAAGAGTTTTTCATTTATTTTAGTCTGATGTGAAACTTTATCTAGATAGTATTAGAATGCAACAATTTCTGATAAGCAAAAATATGTAGTTCCGCACTCTTATGGTGTAAAACAGTGACTCTGGGATTATTGAGTTTTAGCCTTTGTTCTGCCAAAATAGCTTAATTTTATTATAATGAGCTTCGATGATACTACGTAGAATTTATAAACCATTTATCCAGCTAGTTATGAATCTTAGCCTCTGAGAATGGTGCTAAAAAAACTAAGGCATGCTTTAGCTTATATTAACGCCTTTTTTTTTTGTCATAGGAGAACCAACGGATCTCATCTTTAGTTTAGTGTAGCAACTATCTTTCATTTGTTGTAGATACATTTCTTTCTTTCGGTCTATTGCTTTTGAATAATTATTTTCAATAAATCAATTAAGTAATTTAGCTGACAATTAACATATCAAATAAATTTTACTGCCTACATTCCATGTCCAAATGAAGACATTCCAATGAGTGTAGATCGTTAAAAATCACACAAAAAAAAAAAAAAAACGAGACTTGAGAAAGGAGAGTGTTGTCGATCGTATGTGTCTTCTCAGCTCTTCTGTTCGATTGTTTGCTCGATTATACAGTTTAGTTTGCTCGTTTGTGCATTCTTTATACGTTGTATGTATCTGATCTGATGTGGTATGGTATGGTATGATGTGGTGTGGTGTGATTGTTTGTTTGTTGCAAGTGCAATTGTTAAAGAATGCAACTTTCAACACAAATTCATTCATTTCAATTTCATGGAACTAGCACATACGTACATACTTCGTTACGACGTCTCCGTGACCCGTACCAAGTGCCACATACTCTAAATAAGCGAATGAGTGAGCGTCTGGTCTGGTTAAAAATTGTCTAATCACAGTCGACGCAATTACGAGCTTCGCATGCAAACGACTTCAAATTCCAATGGATTGTATTCTGTTCTGTTCAGCTCTATTCTGCTCGGTTCGGATCAGTTTTGTTCTGCACTGCATTCCCCTACTTAGAATGTTTACTTTGCCAAGAGATCTCTCTTGTTGAACTCAGCTGTCTGGCCGTTTGGTTGGTTGTTTGGTTGGTTCATTGGTTAGTTGACTATGCCGGCTACTTGGCTGACTGCATTCCAAGAAAAAAAAAAAATAATAAAATATTTCTTAATGAATTTGTAAGTCAAAGATCGATCGTACAATGACACAAAATGCAATGCACATTGCATGCGATACAAAAGAGACAAAATTCAATAAATTAATATTATTTATGAGAAGTATAAAAAAAATATATATGATAGGTATAAAAATATTATTAAAAACAAAGCAAAGTGCAATGATTCGAAATGATTTCTTTACATTACATTTGTGTCAATGAACCATTTCAAGATTTTATTACAAAATAATAAATATTGTATACAGCTGAGTGCATTATGAATGAATGAATGAATGAGTAAAACGATCGAGTTGTGAGTGAGTGAGTGAATGTGTGAAAAGTTTATCAGAGAAGTTCAAAATTGATTGCTGTGAATCGATTGTATGTTGCTTACGAAGTAAATAAACAGTTTGAAGTTTATCAATTTTTTTTCATTTTTTTTTTATTTATGGGAACAGAAGAACTGCGGCAGAAGTTTCTAGTTCAAAGAAGTTTTAATAAAAAGAACCAAAGAATAAATGAGAAAAAAGAAATACTGAAAAAATTCTGATCCTAACTTCAAAACTAGTGAACTCTTTCAATTTAAAACAAGAAATGACGCTGTTATCTCAGAATCAACTAAAAGATATTTCTGCCCAACCAATGTGAATCAAATGGAATTATTATAAAAAATATTTCAATGTTTATAATTTTAATTTGAAAAAGGTGAACATTAAAAAAAAAATGTTAATAAAAAATTTCATAAATTACGGAAACATGGGCACGGCGTTTTAATGGTTCGATGTGTACCAAATTCAGATAATTTATTGTACACCGCATGGAAATCACCTATACAGGATTTAGAGTTCGTATGATAAGTCAAAAAAAAGTTTTTCAGTTTTTTAAATCTCTTGCGAGGTAACTTTATAAACTGCACTGTTTTTTTTTAATTTAATTATTTTTAAATATTTTTTAAATATTTTAATTTTTTTTTTTTTTTTTTTTTTTTTTTTTATATTTAAATTTTTTTTTTTTTTTTTTTTTTATTAAAAAAATAAAAAAAAAAAAAAACACCACAGGGTGTGTTGTTTTTTTTTTTTTTTTAAAAAAATTTTTTTTTTTTTTATAAGTTTTTTTTTTTTTTTTTTGGGGGGACAAAAAAATTTTTAAAAAAAACTAAAAGTTTTTTGTGTTTTTTTTGTGTGGGATTGTTTTTTTATATAGTGTTTTTTTCCCTTTTTTAATTATTTTTTGAAAAAAAATGGAAAAAAAAATTAAAAATTCCAGAATGGGTCTGTCGGCTAATAAGGTCACGGTGATAGTTTTTCTTGAAATCGATAATTGAAAAGAGAAATCTTACACCAAGACAATACTGACATATAAAAAAATCCCCACACGAATTTCAACATATCTCTAAAAATTTTGTCCTTTTGATTTTTCCCTGTTTCTATACTTAAAGAATTGGCACCAGCGGTTTGAGTCAAATGAAGAGATCACCACTAAAACAAGAGCCTATTTTGGGGAACCTGAAAAATTTTATTAGTTCGATTTATATCGCGCAAAATGGAGAACAATTTGAGAAAAAAATATTTTATTCAATAAATCACTGACTTAACAAATTGTCCTAGTATATTTCCCAAGTATGTGGATATAAGATTAAAGTCAAGCTGAAGGTCGATCGTAACACCAAAAAAAAAAATCGAATGAGACTAAGTAAAGACTTCTCTTTATTTGGATTCCATGGATGCTTATGGCAGAACGTTGTTCATCAAATGATGATATTGAATTCTTAAAAAGGACTCTCTAAGAATAGTTTGAAGGTAGAGTATTTATTAGATTGTTGCACACTATTAATAGTTCTGTCTCTTGCTAATTCATTGAATTTTATAAATTCCAATATGAAGATGCACATTAATTGATTATTGCCAAGTCACGCTATGCTTATTTAAATTAAATTATTATATTAAATCATATTTATCTGATGAAATAATGCACAATTATCTATAAGATAATATAAATAGAATTCCAATGAGTGAGTGAGACAGATAGATATGCAAAAATTTCAAACTACCCCCAAGTATTATAGTTGTCAGCCAACTTTTAGCAAAAAAAAAAAAAAAAATAAATAAAAAATAAATAAAATAAATATGTGAAATAAAAAAAAACAAGTTTCAGCAAACAAGAGGTTTTTTAGTTGGCCTCGTTAGATCGTGCCAATGCTATTGCCATCCAAACGCCTGGGAACAAACTTATGCAGATTTAGATGCAGATTCAGATTCAGAGAATGAATCAACCGGCAAACCAACGAACGAATGAACAAACAAATAAATGAATGAATGTATGAATGAGTGAGTGAATATGTGTGAGTGTGTGTCGTGTGTTTGTGTGTGTGTGACTAGCACATTGAATGATAGATAGCTAGGATGGTTGCATAGCTTGCTACTGCTGCTGGCCAGATTGATCTATTGTAATTGCAGCAAATGCATTTACAATTAGCAGAGTTGTTACTCATTGCTACTACTTCGATTCGAGTCGATTTGATTCGATTCGATTCGATTCGGTCGACCGATTGAACGTTTGCTTAGACGAAAAGTCTGATGAGTCACCATCAACAACTTAGCCGATTTGCATTTTTATGCAAAGAAAAATAACAAATCTATTGAAGTATCTAAATATGTAGTTAAAAAAGATTGCGCTGCAAGTGTAGCTTGTGATTGCTGTTAAACTTGTTCTAAGTTCGTTTGAAAATACATACATACAGATACTTTCGTATCTATGTATCTTATGGATGCAGTATAAATGCATGACATGAAGTCACGATATCGGAATGTCTTACCGACTATTTTTTTTTGCTATTCTTCTTGTCTGTCTAACGCTGATGATGACGCCTTGCAAAAATTGTATGCATGCTAGATTTTTTGCCATTTTTTTATTTTTATACCCGCCACACAAGTGGGGGGGATATCATTTTGTCAGAAAGTTTGAACGCATAAAGGAGACGCGTAGACCTATAAAGTATATATATTCTTGATCAGCACGAGCGAGTCGATCAGCCATGTCCGTCTGTCTGTCTGTCCGTCCGCCGTCGTCCGTCCGTCCGTCTGTCTGTCTGTATTTATGCGATTCATTCGCCAGTTTTAAAGATATGACCTGAAGTTCGGAACTTAAGCTTTCCAGTCCTAAGCAGTTCAAGTGTTAAAATCAAAGTGCCACGCCCATTTTAAGGTATAGCCCCCAACAAACTTACCTTTTTTCTAATTTTTGCATGAAAATAGCTATTATTTCTGAATGTAGTCACTGAAGTTGGAAAGAAATACTTCTAATGTCATCCAATATCAAATCCAAGCTGCCACGCCCATTTTAGAATAGCCCCAACATACACCGCCCATTATCGAATTTTTGTATTAAAATAGGTATTATTTATGAAACTATTCACTCAAATTTGGGTAAAAACACTTGTAATGACATTCAATATCAAAACCAAGGTGCCACGCCCATTTTAGCTCAGGCACCCATACAAACTTATTGATTATTTTCGAACATTTGTATGAAAAAGTAATTACTTTCAAATATATATTTATAAATGTATATAAGCCACTTATGATCACACATAAACTATTCAAAGATTCGTGTGACGGGTATTTAAGCTTCGGTTCCACCGAAGTTAACGTTTTTCCTTGTTTTTATTGTATATTGGCAAATTGTGTTGTGGAATCTGCAACCTGTTGCCATTTTGCAATTAAATGTTATTAACATTCTTGATTATTGCATTTAATAGTATGAATTAATTGTAACTTAATTTCATTTAAGTTGAGTTAGAATAAGGCAATTGAATAGTTTGTTGCATACTGCACAAAGATAAATCTAAGTGCAAATGGCTTATTAAGAACATTTTAGGTGCAATCCTAAATAACAAAAAGATTTGTTATACCTAAACCCAACAATTTTGGATAGGTTTGTGTGGGGTGCTACAATTTAAAACAACTTCAAATTTCGTTTAAAATCATTTGATATTTGTGTAAGAGATTGGATGAGTCAGATTGCAGACAGACGGATGGATGGAAATTTTAACCAATCAAAACAACGAGGCCAGGATTCTAGAGAAATAAGTCGTTAGTTCCCAATTTGAAAGTCGTATTTATTTCTCTCCTTAGTCAAAAGCCATTTTTTTGATCGCAGGCAGTTTGTGCGAGAACCAAGATGTTTTTAAAAGCTCCCATAAAAATCTACCTCCTATTTGAGTTATTGTATGAAATTAATTGTTATTTATGAATATATTCACTCCAAATTACGCAAAACCACTTCTATTGTTATCTTGTGTATACACCAACGATTTGATAAGGATCGGGCCAGTATAACATATAGCTCCAATACAAATTCACCTCCTATTTTCTGATATTTTCAAAATAAATTATTGTTATAGCAGTATTTTTTGCTTAATTTTGACATCAATATTGTGTCTAAACTTGGTTTGTATTAGACCATTGACTCCCCCACCCATTCCATTTCGAAATTGTATCTAAGCCACAGATGAATCACAGAAACTATTTAAAGATTCGTGTGACGGGTATTTAAAATTCGGTTCCACCAAAGTTAGCGTTACTTTGAAAAGTGCCGTATCCACTTCTTACTGTCCATGCTTTTGTTAATCTCTGAAACATTAGATACTACCAATTTGAGTTCCAGGAAAACGACAGATAATACTTGAAAGTTACTAACAATTATGGAGCCTGTCACAAAGTATAGCCGCCAAAGGTGTTCTTTAAATAACTTTTTTTTCATACATACATATATTTGTTTTTTTTTTTTTGTTAAAATTAATTTATGTTTGACTAATTTATATTAAGAGAAAAGCATCTCTTAAATGCATTGAAAAACGATCTATAAATATTGTCACAAAATACAAGCAAACTAAATAAAATAGTTTTTTAAATGAGCGTAGGAAACATCAAAGATAGCAACACAATCTACATAAAAAAAAAACTATCTGCTGCTTTTCCTTTATTATTATTATTTTTTTATCATTCTTAGTCGTTCAGTCAGTCAGTCAGCGCCGCACATTAAGTCTGGGCGTCAAAATAGTTTTGTATAAGCAGATATCTGCATTCATGCGTTTCTCAGTTACTCAGTCAGTCCGTCAGTCAGTCAGTCAGTCAGTCAGTCATTCTGTATGTTTGTCTGTTTGTCTGTCTGTCTGCATATTTGTCTGTTCATTTGTCTCACGATACAAATCCCTAAAATCATTTCTTATTGTTACATTTCTCTACAACTATCTATCTATCTCACTCTAACACTTTATTGTTAATGTCGCCCTGTGTGAAATTCCTGCGGCGGCACTTTTTGGCCACTTAATTATGAAGATGCTGAACTTCGAAAATATATATTCGATCCGATCGACGACAATCGAAAAACATAACATAACAAGGCGCAATACGTTGAGATGCGTTGAGATGCGATGCGATCGATCGGACCAATCCTAAATTCCAGGAATTGCTCTCTTGTTAAAGCATAAAAAATGCTTCTACACTCGCTACAATGAATATCAGTAAAATTGTTTTTTTTTTTTTTTTTTTGTATAACGACGAATCGACCTTTTGTCTGTCTGTCCGTCTGTCTGTTGGTACGTTTCGGTTTTTCTTTTTTAGTTTTTTTTTCCTCTGCTTCTTCTTCTTCTTCTTGGTGCGCTTAATAAAATAACTAAATGACAAGAAATACTGATAAATACCAATCGACCGAACATAATGCTCTACTTAAGTACCTTTGTCATTATTTGTTAACAACAAATGAAATACTAAAAAAAAAAGAGATTCGAATCGTTTCGAAACAGAGAAGCACAATAGAACATCAAATTTTGATATTAATTATAAATATAGCCATGAGCGTAGAATGGAGGGGCACAAGCTGTAGTTGATGCCTATAAAGCTTTTTAGAGGAATAGAGTCAAGATGCGAAATAATTTTTAAAAAAGAAAATCGAACTATTGTTATACACGGACTATGAGACTTGTTTAAAGTGTCTTCTTAGTCTTGAAGAGTTGGTACCAGGCTTTCTGCAGGTTGAGACACTTCGATACGTAAGCAGCGTTACGAACATCAAAATATCTGAGCTATTTAAATTTTTTGCTTTAGAACTTATTAAATTTCATTTTTTCTGTCATCCATTTTATATATTTTTAAGATATCTGCCATGTACAAAAAAGATTTTTTTCGAAATCTTTTCAAACAAATGAATACAAGATCAATGAAATGATTCGATCGATTGACCAATTAGATACAACGAGTTTCCCTGCTGAGTGACAATAACTTCACACAAAACAGAGAACACAGAGACAAATTTCCATATATAGACAGAGTGCTGTAGTGCTTCATTTTTTTTATTTTTATTTATTTTATTTTTTTTTTTTTTGCCCATAGCACTTTAGTGTTGCCCTTTTATTAAACTTCTTTCTACAAGTAAATGCATGCATACTGCATACTTTCATCAGTTTACGATGATCAAGACAGTTTGTTCAACGTACGAAAAGCATCGATAATATTCATTCATTTGATGGAACCGCCGCCGCCAACGATTTTCATGCTTTCGTTTTGAGATGAATGCACTGACGGACAGACGGACAGATAGACGGACGAACGAACGAAGTGCTCCACAGACACAACCCAAAATCAAAATTCAAGCAGAAAACATTACCGACTGCCATAGAGAGAAGAAGTAGTAGTTGTAGCAGAATGGAGCAGTACACTTAAGAAAAACTATTTCGAAGGAATGAAAACTTTTCGTGGTACTTTAAATTACTAGGCTCGCAAAATTTACTCCTTTTTTGGTCTCCAGAATCGTTTGCAGCGTACAAAAATACTTCGGTAACAAGCTTTATTAAAAAAAAAAAAAAATATATGTAACTTTCCTTCAAGGTTATTGTTGTGTAAGATTCAAGCTTTAATTAAAGCGTATTTAGAAGTCCCTAACTTATCTGGTTTTCGAGAAAAGTAGAGGTAAAAACACCCAAAAACACCATTTTTCGACATTTCTGCAGACGTGATATGCACTTTTGAGCACCAGAATCGTGTTTCAGTTTTAACCATTATTATTTATTAGTTCTGGAACCATTTCCAAACACCGCTGATCTATTTTCAAAAAAAAAAAAAAAAAAAACGAAATAAAATACCAATTTTTTCAAGTGCAACCATAATCTTCATTCCTTTACTTCGAGGTTCAATATCAACTTTAGTTAAGGGGCAAATACGTACATGCATACATACATATATACTATATAGTTATATTCGGTGCGGCGCTCAGTTCGGCTTCGTTGGTCGGCTCAATCGATTGTCCGTCCATACAATCCAATGGGCTATACGTTGTCCATTCGCCCGATTGTTTCACTGTCTGTCCAACCGTTTGTCCGTCTGTCTGTCGCTCTGTCGGTCGATCAGAGGCACAGGCGCACAAACAAGCAAAGACCTCTTTTTAATGTATTGCAATTCCAAGAATTTAGGAAGAGGAACGTGAGAAACTTTGTTTTTGTTGTTATTGTATTTTCTTTTTTATTTTTTTTAGTTGTTGTTGTTGTTTTGTTTTCTTTGCGTTTCATTTCATTTTAAGATATACTCGAACTCTCATATCGGATCACAGCAATTGCTGCATTCTATCTCTTTTTTATTTTGTTTTTCTCTTTTACTTAAGTATTGCATAGTATTGAAGTTCTTTGGTCTTTGGTTTGCTCATTCCCGACTCGATCTCCCGACTCATTCCGGGCTCTGACATCTATCTGCATGTTTGTTTGTTTGTTTGTCTGTTTGTTTGATGTTGTTTTTGCTGTTGTTGCAGTTACTGCTGCTGCTGCATTGTTGCTGTTGTTGTTTGAGGCAAGCAGACATACGAGTAAAACTAAATTCTTTTGGAATTTTGGTTTAGCTTTTCTTTGCTTTTTTTCATTTCATTTTCAATTTTTTTTTTTTTTTGCTCATTTTAAGGTGTCTGCTTATTGTGCAGCATGCAGACGTGTGCAGACGTTAAGCGGGCATAGTGGGCGCGCAGTCAAGTTGAAGTTGAAGTAGGAGCAAAATACATAATACGGAAAAAAAGTGCATGCCACATTGAATCGTACGATCACCTTCATTCAAAGAGATCAATGCACAGTGGTGTGAGACACTGTGATGCGTTAGCAAAAAGTCGTGATCTTAAATACTTAAATATTTATTGTTTTGCTACGAACTGTAACATACATTTTTAATAAGATTCGTTAAAACCTGAAAAGCAAATCACTTTAATAAATTATTACGATTTATGAAGCTTTAAAACGTAAATCGCAAATATGATCTCGGAATAGAAAGTTTAATCCTAAAAATTTTCGAATTATTCCATGGTTTGTTGTCTGCACAAAAATATTCCATTTAAAAATTTCGAAATCCATATTTTTTTCTTTAATAAAAAATTTACATCATCTCCTTCAAAAAAATCTAGGGAATGGTTAAAAATTTAAATTTTTATGAGCCAATCCAAGTCACTGTAAAATGTTTGGCAAATAATGCCGTCGAAGAAAAGAGAAAGCTGCATTCCAGCGCAGCCAAATAAACCGCATAAACAACGAAAGAGGGTGTTGGTCGAGAGGATTTTTTTCTACTGTGCTGTGCGGAGAACAAAAAAAAAAAAAAAAAAAAAAAACAGTAAAAGAATTTCTGTTTCTCTTTTTTTATTTTTTGGGGGGGTTTTTGTAAGTTTAATTTTTAGTTGCAATTTTTATTTTGGCTGCATAAATTTTTTTTTTCTAAAATTGTTCTATCTCTCTCTCTCCAGCTTTCTTCGTAGTTTACTGCTTAACCCACACCTTACATGTTTATTTTGTTTTTATTAATGCTAATTAATGGAGTTATAAAGTCCAACTCGTTTTGGTTAGCTGCTCCTTAGCATTTTATTTAGAAAAAAATTTATTATAAAATTGAATATTCACCACCAAATATTTGATGTGGTGAGTAGGTTAGGTTCGGCCGGTAAAATGGACGACGCGAGTCTTCACGTCGTTACCTAGGCCAGATAGGCCCATTGTGATACCATATGATCCCATATTTGTTTCTCCCTACTTGAACCAGCTCAAATTCTCTTATAAAGGCGACTACTGCACTAATCTTGACTGATGCAATTTCCGCCAGACTATCAAGAAACGGCCTACTAAGTGCGGTAAACATTATTCTTCCAAGGGTTGAGCAGTGACAGAGAAAATGTTCTACTGACTCCTCCTCTTCCTCGTTTCTACAGCTCCTACAGAAGTCATTTGATGCTACCCCTAGTCGAACGGCATGTCTGTCAATCAGGCAGTGTCCCGTGAGAGCTCTAACCATAATGGATAGAATCTGTCTGCGCATGAGTGGGCTGTGCGTTTGGTATTGTTTGGCCACAAGATATTCATTTTGATTTGTGTTTCGAGATGTTTCATTTTGGATTTGTGGTCCATTGTAATCTCTGGACACAATGATTATTGCATTCTTGAGGAATTTGTGGTTACCATCCAGATTTACGCTTCGTGACCCGGCTTAAGCACTTTCACCACGTCCATGGTGACCGAAAGGGTAAGGCAAATGGCAAAAGCCCATTGCTCAGCCACCTCGTTGAAGAGGTGTGCGGCACTGGGAGGTAGTTTTCGACGTGTTATTGTATGAGCCAATTGCTTTTAAGGCAGCCTATCTTGAACAGAAGTTTTTTTATTGAAATAGTTTGAGAATCCCCTAGAATTATGCAATAGTATTAGAAAAATAACATAATATTAAATCGAAATTATTGAAATAAAAAAGAAATACTTTACATATTTTTTTAGCAAGTAGTTCTAAACACATTTCGTACTTTATTAGGGTTAAAGTTTTTTGCAATAATTTCAAGTTGTGCACAGAGTTTTGTCTAAGTATTTATTTGTTTGTTTGTGTTTGTGTTTGTATATGTTAGTGGATTTGTTTTCTCGCCAAAGTTCTGGAATGTGAACTGGACTGGTCTGCAAAGAAGCAAAGCCAAAAAGGAAGAAAGGAGATGAAAACAACATTGATACAAAATTGCAGAATCCTGTTGCACAACTCGTTAACAAGATACGCCAATGTTTCTACACACAAAAAGTCAACTTGAAAAACGCTGAAGTGTAAGAAAGTTTCGTTTCGAATAAAAATTCCATTCTCAAAAAAAAAAAAAAAAAGTGTATACAATCAAAAGAAGCAGAAGCCTTTCTTTCGCCTTCGTCTTCGATATGTTTGTATATGTGTATGTATTCTTCATTTGATGATGATCATCATTTTGTTCTTGTTGTTGTCGTGTTCTAACGACGACGTCAATGGCACGCGAAAAATTACGTAGCCTATCAAGGTTTATTGTCCTCCTCGGTTTAAGTGAATTTCAAATTCGGCTCTTTGTGACATTTAAGTTTTCTAAGCAATTTTACGTTTGCTCGTTAGCTCGTTTTTTTTTTTCTGTGGAAATGAACAAACTTTTTGTTTTTTTTTTTGTTTTAGTCAATAAGCAAATGGAGTAGAAATCTTCACACTTAGTTTACTTTAAGGATTTGGTAAATATGCGTTCAGGTATACCACATGCAGCTTTCAGATTATTCCTTAGTAAGGTGAAATATGCAAAAAATAAATTTTGATTCAAATATAAGAGAAGGGTATTATTAGTTTCGAAAATAGGATATTGAAAAAAGATATTCAATATAATTCATAAATTAACTAATATAAAAATAAGTTCAGACCTTTTTATTTGCGTTTAAAAAATACGTTTCTTTGATCTTCAATAAATTTTTCTGTTGAAAGGAATACAAACGTTTTCGGAAAGTGTGAATGTTTTCACAACCACAGAAAATGTCAAGATCTTCAAGAGACTTCAGTTCCTTAGATTCGGTCGGTTCCCTTATGATTTCCGATTCTGTGTCCATCTCTGTAATTTTTACACTTTTTTCTTCTCAAAAATTTCTTAACTTTTATATTTTGTTTATTGCTTCGAATTGTACCAACTGCTCATTATTTGAATCACTTGTGAAGCGTATCAACGTTGCGGTTCGACCGAATTTAATATAATCTCAATATTGTTTTTTTTTTTTTTGCTTTAAAATTTTTGTGTGAACGAACGCATGAAATTTTTCAATGTGCAAATCCGCTCGGAAATAATCTCGCAAAACCAGTAGAACCACATTGCTTGGGTTAAGGACATTCATGTGTTAAAAAGCACGCGCACAAGCGGACATACAAACTAACAGACGGACAGACGGACATACAGGGAGAGACGACTGACAGACAAACAGCAAAGCAAAGTAGCAGCAGCAACAACAATAAAAACAAAAACAAGAACAACAACAGCATCAACCGCACTAAAGGTTAAGGATGATCTTAATTTTAATGGGAAATATTTTCAAAAGGCGCGCATTAAAATCCAAAAGCAACCAAAGCAAATTTCTTTATACGAATTTCTTTAGATTGTTTTTTTTTCTGTCTTTCTTTTTTTTTTTGCACGTTGTCTCCTTTTTGTTGTTGTTGTTGTTTTTTGTCCTCGCGTCGTCTTGCGACTTTGTTGTTGTTTTTTTTGTTGTTGTTTTTTTTTTTTGTTGTTGTTTTTTTTTTTTTTTTTTATTCCTTTCAGACTTTTCCCAGAAATGTTAATTATAAATATTTCACATAATTATTCGCATTTACTCGTATTTGAATATTTGTATGAGGATACGCATACATACACACACACACACACACATGAACACATAAATACATAATGTATACGCGCATATCCTGTTTACGTGGAAATTGGCATAAATGCATAAACAGATTACGACAGGAACATAGCATATAAAAGGCGTTTTTCTTTAGTTTGTGACATGTCATATTATTATGCATATTTGCAATTATTTGTTTGAGAATTGAATTAAAATGCGTAATAAGTTTGTTCTTATACATTCTATGTATGTATCTGAGTATCTGAGGATTATTATTTTTCTATAATGAAGCAAAGAAATTGTATGGTAAGACAAAGTAGTAATTCTGCAGTTGCATACTAATTAGTTGTTAGCCATATAATTATCTTGTTATCTGTTATGTACGCAGCTTAGTATTATTGGCAAAAGATATATACTAAGATACTATACATCTCTGGGAAATAAAATTATGGTGCAACTACTTTAATTTGCTTTATATGAATTTAATTTTTAATGTTTGTTGAAAAATATTCAAAGATTAATATTTTCTGTTCTTGTTTAAAATAGTTCACAGAAAGAAAGAACGTGTATTATTCACGTGTCTTGAAGACTTTGTAACGTTTTAAATGTGATCCTATAAACTATTTTTATTCTTTATCAGCTCGACGAGACGAATCGATCTAGCCATGTCTGTCTGTCTGACTGTCTGTCTGGCTATTTGTCTATTGTCTCCATGCAACCCTAGCGCCCATTAACGTGAGCTTATTAATGCATATATTTTATGCCTATAATGTCAATCGATGCGTATGCCTCAGTTTGTTGAGAATCGGGCAACTATAGCTTTTAGTCTTCATACAAATACACCTCTATATGCTACAAAATTTGATATCCACCCACGCACTTCGCGAAATACTATCGCAACTATTCGAAGTTTCGTTTAAAATTTATCCTTGTCATGTTTTGGATAAGTTAGACTGCAGTTTTGCATAGTTTGTTATTTTTCAAAAGAATAATTCCGTACCCGATATCGATTGTTAACTAAAATTTTTTTCTTTCTTTTTTGATGCATCTTGAAAGAACTGTACGAAAAATTTCTGTTTGATTTGAAGTTAGTTTAGTGAAATGGTTTACAACCATTTATTATGTTGTTAAATTTTAGTTGATTGGCTCTGACTAAGGAAATGTTGGGCTCAACGAGCAGGACCAGATAAATTTATGAAAATATGTGTACCGGATCCGATTTGGTTCGCTTGAGTCTCGGGATCCTGTAACTATTGCGATGATGACTGCTGCCTCGCTGGTCATTTATGATGGTCTCTTTTGATGGTACCTCCCGTTGACTTTGACGGATCTTCTGGCTCTCCACGCGCCGTGCAATCGATTCACGCCGCAATTCACGCGCTTGGGTTAAATGAAGGCATGATTATTGACGCCATTTTTTGCATTTCATTGACGTAAGAAGGATACATACTTCATAGACTTAATATACAGTGATGAGCAATCTTTTGAATTATTTTCACTATGCAATTTACTGAATCGATTGAAGACACAGGAAGCCATATCATGCGTATATGGTAAACGATTTTAATGGATAAAATTGAGTTTTTCGCTTAAAAACATGTTAAGCTTGTGTGACACGCACTACAAAATGACAAAATGTGCAGTCAAAATTTGAAAAAAATCAATGTTTCTGATATATAGTAAAATGCTCTATTTTTCATGATAATTTTGGTACTTTCTTCATTAATAGCATCTCTTGGGCGACCCCAATGATTGTTGTCATTAATGTCTTTCCAATTAACTTAAATAAATTGTCGTACTTAAAGTTTAATTATGACAACGAATTTGTTGGATCATATTCACGTTTTGGTGAAAGTTTTAACAAATTTAAAACACATTGTCCCGAACGACATTGAATGCGTTTTTATGGAATTAAGTACAATAATTTAGTTTTGATCTATCCAAAAGTTCTGAAATTAAATCAAAATATTTAATGGTAGATGGCATGTGTTGATATGATATCTAGATAACATTGCATTATATTCCATTTAAATTCAAAATTTAAAGCTTTAGTTTAAGGATACTAGTATTTGTGGAATGAAGTTTGCTACATGCAAACTTTCTCATGAGTATGGCAATAAGAGTCGCCAATGTTTGGCGAAATCGTCTTATTTTTACTGTATTCATTAAAAAAAAAATGCTGGAGAAAAGTATACCGTTTCTGGTATCAGCTTACTTAATAAAAATGCACTAGTCACATTTAAAAAATGGCGTTTTAAGATGTCTAACAGAATTGCCAGATAGTAGCATTTTTTTTTTTTTTTTTTTTTTTTTTTTTTTTTTAAAAATTTTTTTTTTTTTTTAAAATAAAAAAAAAAAAAAAAAAATAAAAAAACTTCACTTCTTTCAATGGATTTATTATATAATCCTTTTATGGCAAAATTAAATACAAAAAATTTTAAATTATTTAAATAAATCAAAATAATTTTCAATTTCACAAAGAAAAAAAAAAAAACAAAATCAAAAATCTAGATATTTCTCTACGACTTTCTTATACGAATTTTTAGCATTTTCACGACGCCATTTTGTAAATAATTTTTTGCATTTGCGTCTCTCTTTTTTATTTAATTTTTTTTTTTTTGCATACGAAATCAATTATTTCGGTAGTACGAACACGTGACACGCTCCCGTTTTGCGCTCTTTAAATATAATTTTTTTCTTTATATGCGCTCTCAGCTGGCGATATTTTATATAGAAATTTATTGCGATGTTTCAAAAAGATCTACAATTATATTTGTATGCGAGTGTGTGTGAGTGTTTTTTTAGATACAAATAAAGAGCGAAAACTTTTTTTTTTTGGGTACTCTTAAAATTTGCATGTGTTTGTTTGATATTTGAATTGAAACTTTGTAGTTGTATGTATTACTTTTTTTAATATTTTTTTTTTAGGTTTTTGAGCAGTGTTAGTAACAATGACTAAAATAAAAATATACAAATTAATTTTGTATTTAGTTGCTTTGTAGCTGCTAGTTTTGCGCTCTTATTTTATGTATTTCTTTGTATTTGATCTTATTGTTGTTGTTTTTTTTGTTGTTGTTATTATTGTTTATATTGTACACGCCCCTAGTCAGCCAAACGGACAGCCAACAAGCCATGGCAACCCTTACGTCAGAGGGAAAGTTGAGCACGTGGACAAGCTAAATGGTTTGGCAGCTGATTGATTTGTGTCGCAAAGTAAAAAAAAATAGAAGAAGGTTTTTATTTTTATTTTACGATATTCTTAAAAAAAAAAATAATAAAAATGTTAACAAATTAAAAAAAAAACTGGCCAATGAATTTATATTAATTAAATGCTTATCAAATTTATTTGAAGAAAAAAATTAAATTGCCAATTTCAAAATTGTTGCCCGCATTTTTACAAATAATAATTTTCTATTTTATACATAACTTCTTCTTCTTTTTTTTTGTTTTATTTTTTATTTATTTTGTACCCTATTCAGCTTTATTTCCTCAATTTTAAATGAATAATTTTTCAACAATTAATATAATTATTAAATTTAAATGTTTTACATTTCATTTTATTTCAATCTCGAAAATGCTTTAAATGTCTTAACACATCAAGCAAACACGCAGCCAGCCGCCAGTACACACAGATACTTTGTCAAACACACACACACACACATACGCACGCATACACTGAAAAATAAATGTCTCGCACATTCCCTAATGTGTCTGCGTATTTGTTTTTGATATGAATGTGAACAGTTCAGTTTTTAATGTTATTTCTCACGTCTAGCGTAAACGGGCAAGCATTATATTATGCATTCTCATTCATACATGCGGTGCTTTAATATGTTGTTTCTCTTTCACTCTTACATATGACTTCAACTAGCAACTTGTTGAGGAAATTTACAGATTTTTGTTGTTGTTGTTGTTTTTGTTTTGTTCGTTTGTTTAATAGGAGCAACAGTTACACTGAAAGAATATTCATATCTTTTTTTTTTTTTGTTAAAGATTTTTCGGTCATTTATTTTATTTGGAAAACAGTTTCTTTTGTCTGAATGCGTTTTTGCAAACACTTCATTTCGATGATTATACCTTTTTTTTTAAATATAGACAAGTCGATTACTCCACCATTAGTTTGGTATAAGCCTTCCAACCAGTTCATAGTACAATTTTTTTTGTTTAAAGTAAATCTTTTGAAAGATAAAATAAAATTGAAAACCAACTTTAAAGATATTTTACTTCAAAAGGTAATAAAAATCGTCTATAATCGAAGTAATATTCCTGTATTTATTTCTTACCACCAAAATTTCTTATATCAAGCTTTAAAATATAATTTTAATTCTGATTCTGTTGTTTAATTCTTTTAAAAAAATATCGTTTTTACCAAATGCCGAATCAATCCATGTCAGTCAGTCAGTTGTATTTCATCTAATGTTGTACATTTTGTAATAAACTGGTTTGTGTTTCTTCGTGAGCTGGTAAAGAGACGACTCTGTCTTAGGGTACGGCTGTGCTCTGGGCAATGGGGTGGTTCTTTGGCTCCTTATTGGTTTCAAATCGATAACAAAGTTCGACAGAATATAAAAAAAAGGAAAGGAAAGGTGGGATCACAAACTTAAGGGCAGCCAATTTATACAAGACGAGTTTTAAGGCCCAAGGTGTTGTTAGCCTTGCTATTATTACCCATCCCTATCAATGTATTAACTGTACTAAATAATTGGAATTAATAATTTTGTTTTTCGTTAAAATAAAATCGTTTCTCAAAGGAAATTTAGGAATACAGGTCCAAGGTGTTTATCGTCTGTATGCAATGTTGTTTATTGTTGCGTATAGGCTTATAGGTTAAAACTTTCATGGTTTTCATGAATTATTACTGTCATCAAATCTTGAATATGCTCAGATTGAAATTGTTTCGACGCTATATATAGATGATAACTGATAAAATGATACAATTGTTTGAGTTCTATTTAGAAGTGAACTGTAGGCTTGCCATTCACGAATTCACCAATTACACTTAAAACTCATAGATAACTAGCGTTAAGAATTAACCGGAGCTCTTCATTCGTTAAAGTATATATTTAAACAGCGTTTGAATAGTGTTCAAAGCAGTTTCAAGTCTCTGTAAATTTTAACTGTAATTTCAACGCTCAATTTTTATACGCCATTTTGTATTAGCTTGCATATTGAATATAATACGTTGTATGAATGACTTTTTGAAACCGCTGCAATTAAATTCATTTTGCAACAATTAATTTATTACAACAACAAAAAAAAAAACATACTTAACATTTTTCTTTACTAATTATAAAAGTAAATTAAATACAAACGTCATAGATTTTGCACTAGCCTGCCGCCATTTTGCAATGTGGCGCTAAGAAGCAAACGTAACGACAATTAACAAAGACACCCAATAAGCTTTTATAATAAAAATTTCTCACTGTGTGCGCATTGTTGTTTTTGGTTTTTTGCTAGCTGTGTATAGTTGTTTAAATATGTACATATATACATACATATGTAAATATGTATGTATGTATAAGTGTATCTATGTGTTAGCTTAGTTTAGCTTTCGGCTGCTGATATTGTTGTTTTTATTATTATTGTTGTTATTGTTGCTGTTGTCGTTGTCGTCGCTGATGGCGTTACCATTACATGCAAACTCACACGACTCGCTCGCACATATTAAATATTCATTCACGAACGAATGTTCGTTCGCCGAAAGCTATCAAGTACTTCGTATTTGTACTTGTTGAGCGTAGAACAATAACAACAACAATAATAAAAACCAGCTGCTAGTAGCTACGAGATTCATTGATAGAGTATTGGACTAAAGTTGTATTTGTGTCGCAAAGTTCGTTCATTTTTGTTGTTGTTGTTGTTTTTTTTACTCTTTTTTTTTCTTTTCTACTGCTTTATATTCATTGTTGATAAGTAGTTGTTGTTGTTTTTGTTGTTATTATTGTATGCTGAAGACCTTCAGCTTTAGCTATACAAATACAATAAATTTGTATGTATGTGTGTGCGTGTGTGTTTTAAAAAGCACTCATATCTGTGCGCGGCATTTGCTCAAACGGAACTTTTGTATTGCACTCAGTTTTAGTACAACAGCGACCCCAGCAGCAACAGCAGCAACAGCAGCAGCAGCAGCGGTATATGGCGCCCGCTAAAATGTCGAATGCAAAAGAGAAGGAGCAGTAAAGTAGCTGCTTGCTTTGCTTCATTTCGTTTGCTGTGGCTTCGTTGATTAAAAATTTGAAGACGCATTAGAACGACGCACGCACGCATGCACAACGGACGCAAACACGCACGCTCAACGCGTAAAAAAAAAATTAAAGCAAAAAAAAAAAAAAGTTTTAAAAAAAAAAAAGATTTAAGACAATTAATTTTTAGGCAAAAGGATTAATAAAAAACATGCAGTGATGTGAAATGCTGTGTTTACCAAGGAACAAAAAAAAAAAAAAACAATTATTAATAATAATTTTGTTGTTGTTGTCATATGAAAAAAAAAAAAAAAAAACAATTCAATTCCAATTTGCAAACTACGCAGTTTGCGCTAGAATTGAGTATAAAGCAAAACAGAATAGAATAACAAAGACATAAGACGCAAAACAAAATGTAAAGAAAAATGAACACAAAAAAATCTAAATAAATAGAAAAACAACAAAAAACCAAACTATAAGCAATGAATGTGTAGAGGAAAATTATAAAAAAAATGAAAAGCGCAAAAGAAAAAAAATATAAAGAGGAAGCATTCAAAAACAAATGACGACTTTTGAGCTCGCAACTGAATAATTAAAAAAAAATGTAAATAAATAAAAAAATTATAACGGAAAAACAAATAACAACTAAAATCAACAAACTTTTACAACAATGTTGCATCGAGTAAAACAAAAAAAAAAAAAAAAAAAAATAATGATAAATAAAAACAAATTGTGAACTTTGAACATGAAAAATATAAGCGCCAAGCGCGCATTTGTGATAAAAAAAATCAATAAAATTTTTATAAAAAAATCATATATGAAAACATATGTCAGCAAGCTTTAAATAAAAAAATTTAAATTATGTAGTTGAAAATTTTGCAGCATATTTATTGTTTTAAGATAGCGCATACCCCAACTAACTTAACTTGTAGATATTAGATTAGTTCAGTTTAGTTTAGTGGTTGATTGCGGCCATTTTGTTATGTGTGAAAAGTGATAAGATTGACACAAAAGAGTTAACATATCTAAAAGTCAGTCGTCTTATGTATATAAACAAATAAGCACAACAAACACAGTTATAAAAATTCAGGAAAAAAGCTTTGCAAACTGATAAAAAAAAAACTTCAAAGAAGACTAAAACAGCCAATAAAATATAGGAACAACAGGCGACTTTAGCGTTATTTGCAAGTGAGGAGGGGGGCTGTTTAGGTAATAAAACACATGAAGACGTTAAGGAAAAGTAATGCGTGGGGTAAACAAGGGGGGCATTAGAGAGCATTAGTACTAGCAGCAAATGAAGCGACAACATTAGTCTGTCATTCATTCAGGTAGTTTAGAGTAGAGACGTACATATAGTATAGTTACATATATATATATGTACATACATACATAAGTATATGTATATATATATAACACTTCACAAAATGCTTGGAATGTTTAGATGTTTAGTATGTAGTTGGCGCTTAAATGTATAGGTACGCGTGTTAGTACATACATATACATATATGATATTTATATACAACATATGTGTGCAAGGCAAACGACATCGTTCGTACATTGAACTAATTTTTATTTATTTTTATTTATTTATTATTTTTTTTTTTTTTTTTTTGTATTTAGTAAAAGCGCAAATGTTTTAGATACGCGACGGCGACAGTAACAGCAACAACAGCAATGACAATGGCGCTGTTGGCGATGGCGGCATTAGCTATAAAAACAACAACAACAACAACTTAAATTTACTAAACTAAAAACAACAACAATATATATAAAAAAAAAATAAAATAAGAACAATAGAAAAAAGCAAAAAAAAAAAAACAACAAAACCTAAATAAGTCTACATAGTCGTGGCGTATGGTGCGTATGTGAATATGTACCCTTTGCTTTATTGCGTATCTGGATGTGTATGCGTGCGTGCGTTCGTGTGTGTTTGCGTTTCTTACATAATCAGAGCAGCAACAAATTTCTAAAGGAGCAAATAATTGTTTGCAGTAAAACAACAAAATGTAAGTTTTTATACATTTATTTAAATTTAATTTTAAATAATTAATTTGCTTTATTAAAACGCTATTTAGTTTATTAGTTTTTATTATTATTATTATTGTCATTTGCACGCATCATCTACAATACAATGCAATACAATGGTCGCGTGTCAACAGTAATCAGCTGATTGAGCAGCTGTTGCATGTGTTTGCTGTTGTTGTTATTGTTGTGTTGTGTTTCCAATATGGCTTTGTGTGTCCTCTGCAATAATGCAGAAGCAACAGTAAAAGAAAATAAAAACTAAAAATATGTATAATGCCGACGGAAGCTTTTATCCTTACAAAAAAAAAAAAAAAAGGCAATTATAGCAATTAAAGCAACAATATAGACGTACAATTACAACAACAACAACAATATGAAAAAGTTTAGCGCCAGCCACAAAATGTACGCGAGCGAAAGAGAAATAGCAGAAATACATACAAAGTTAGCTGCGCATTTTTTTTTTTTTTTGTTTCAACACAAATGAAAAAATATTAAGTATTCGCATTGCTATTGCAGCGAGAGAGAGAGGCAGAGTATGTGTGCAAAAGAGCGCTTATACATGTAGAATTGCTGTGCAAATACTTTAAACAGCAATGTGTGTGCAAGAGCGACACACTGGCACAAGTATATGCAAAAAAAAAAAAAAAAAATAAGAGAGTGCAAAAAAAAAAAAGAGCAAATTAAAATCTACTAAATAAAAAAAGAGTAACACACTTGCACATGCTTCACTACATTGAAAATATTAAGCATACGCTCTGTTATACATTTCTATTTTATTTGCTCTTTATTTAACACATTATTTAATTTGTTTTTTGTTTAGTGTTGCCAGATTTTTATGCATATAATGGGTTATTTGAAAACAATTTTTTTTTCTAAAATAAGTCAAACTTTAAAAACTATTTTAATAATTTAATTAAGTTTTTTTTTCAAGCATTTTGTGGTTGTTAGATATATTTATGTTGCTTCTTTTTTTTTTATTAGAAATGTTTAGAAATTTTTCACAGACAAGACACATTCTAAAGATACACGTTGTAACACGTTTTCTCTTTATTTTTTTTAATTTAATTTTTTTTTTTGATTATATTAATTGCGCTATTGTCAACTTGTATTTTTTGTACAAAATTTTTTAATGATGTTTAAATGCGCAATAAAAAGAATCTTCTACAATAAAAAAAAAAAAAAACAATAGGCAAAAAATAAAGAATAAAAAACAGAACGCATAACAAATGAATTCTTGATGACGACGACAATGTCAAAAAAAAAAAAAAAAAAAAATCGAATAAATGAATAAAAAACCTAATTTCTTTTTTATTTTAATTTTTTTTAAGAAAAAAAAAACACTCAATGCAAGTGTAGCATTTATTTATTTTTTTATAACACATTTGTTATGTGCATAAGAAATACAGTTTAATTTCTGTAAGTTAGAGAACACAAAAGATACATTATCTAACGGATACAAATTTGAAAGTTTTTAAACAAAATAATAAAGCTCCACTTGAGTTGCTAGTGTTTCTTGCAAGAGTTTTCACTGTACAGTGAACTTTTTTTGTTTGATTCCATAAACTATAATTCATTATTTTTTTATCTTATTATAATTTTATTTATATAATTTTAATAGTTTTTTATTTCCATATTTAATTTTATGTTGCTTTAAATTTTAATAGCTTTTAAATTTTATTGTTTTAAAGTTTAAGTTTCATTTTGTATATTTTAGATACATTTTTTTTTTTTTTTTTTTTGTAAAACATAATTTTTTTTTTAAATTGATTATATGCAAGTTTTTGAATGTTTTATAGTTTTAAGTGCTTTTTTGCCTGCTTTACTGCACTTTCTCTTTCTCTCTCTCTCTAACAAAAAAATGTAATTAAGTAAATCTAATTTACTTCGAACCAACCTTAAGTTAAAAGCAACACGAACGTGCAGTGTAATTAACACTTGAAAAATGTTTATAGCAGCGCCTTTGGCGCATACGCATAGTAGTGAGCAACAGATACAAAAGTATCTTTTTTTTTCTATATATAAAGATTGCCTAGATACAAAGCAAAAAAAAAAAAAAGAAACGTAAAGAAATAGCCACCTTTAAATAGTCTAAATAGTTTGCTGACGTAAAACGTAGCCATATCTCGAATGTTTCACTTTTAGTCTTTTGCATATATCGGTTCAGTTCAATTCAGTTTAGTTTAAGTTTTTAGTTTGTGTATTTTGCTACGAAACGTTTTCGTTTTCATTTAAATTTTTAATGACGTACAAAATATTTTGTTGAAGACGACTACAACGACGACGACTAGGGAGGTCGATCGCATGATCGTTCATCCATCCATACGTCCGTCCGTCCGTTGCTTGTTTACAGACAATCTATGAGTTTCAATATGAAAGCGAATGTATGAACCAAACAAACAAGCGAGCAAACAGAGAGACAGACGCATTGAGCGATGAACAAACAAAATTGTAATCAAATAAAGTAAATGAAAAGCAAAAAAAAAATATATAATAATATTAAAAATATATTAAAAAAAAAAAAAAGAAAACGCTTCAATTGCGCCGAAGTCAACCTTGTAAAATGTGCGTCATTCATTTTATTTCACGGAGTATACAAATTTTCGCTATTTGTGTGTTGTAATCAAATCAAGAGACGACCTTTGTATGCGCTACGTTACGCTGTCCTGTAACTGAATTTATACAAACATATTTTTCTTCTTTTTGCTTTTATTGTTTTGCGTCATCGAGCGTTGTAAAATAAATTATAATAAACTCAGATACACTCCACACTCGCTGACGTTATTGTTATACTCAATATTTGTTTTATTTTTCTGTAAATTTGTATCTGTTATCTAGAAATGAAAATAACTTTTGCGCCTTTTGTGTATGACGCGCTACATTTGACTTGTGCTGTGTTTGATTTGATTTGCTTTTATTTTATTTTTATATATTTCCGTATAACTTGGGAAATGCCATTGCCTATTTGTGTGAAATCAGAACCAGAATCAATGCAAATTAATTCCCAGAAATACTTAACTGAACTGGACTGCATCTGAGTAATCATTTTAAAAATAATTAATAAGAATTTATTTTTTACAATCGGAAATATTGAATTGTTGAAGTCATCAAGAAAAAAAAAACAAATTTGAATACAGAAAACATATTTGTCCAAATTTTTATAGCCAATTAGTTGCCAAAAGGAAAAAAAATATACTAATTGAAAAGTCGATTGATTTTAGCTTTTGCTTTTTATGGTTTAGTTTAGTTTGTGGGTAGAGTGACACTATTAAAAAGAAAAAAAATCATTGACTCTACTCATAAACTCATTAATAAACGAAACCAATGAATGAGTAATTATTTATATATAGATAAATAAGTAGATAGTTTTTTTTAGCATGCCTAAATATCATTCATAAATTTATACAAATTGATGCCATTTTTGTGATTAATATTTTATTATTATTTTTATTTTGGTGACAAGAGAGGAAGTAATTAAATATAAAACGCGCTTAATATGAAAGAAGCAAAAAAAAAAAAAACAACAACAATAAAAATGAGCTTTGATATTACGTATACGTATTATATTTACATACATAGCCACACATACAATTGCATTAACTAATGCAACAATGTCAAAAAAGAAAAGAGAAGAGAGATGTAAGGGAAATGAGCAAGTAAGCAAGCAGCACATGTGAAACTGGATGTGGAATATGACACATAATCGAAAACAGAACGGATACGGAAACGCGCTTATTAGGAAGTATGCTTCCATATGGAAAGCACATGTTTTGTGATAACAGTTAAAGAGCAAAAGAGTGAGAGGGATAGATTTTGGAAAAATTTCTAATTTTTTGAAGAATATTCATTCAAAAAAAATAATAAAATTAATTAATAAAATTCTTCATTGTGATAATATACAATACGATTGAAAGACAAGAGTTTATTTTTGGCGTTTTTTCATTTTATGCAATAACTTTGTAAATATTCGACCTTATATGGGACTATTATATTATTTAAGAATTCTTTTTTTTTTTTTTATACAACTTGGAAGCACTAAGGTTCTGGGTTATTTAATAAACACCTAAAATTCAGATGAACAGTTTTGAGTGTGAAACATTTTTTTTTACATCGAATTATATACCAAACACAAAATTATGCAAGCTGTATGCAGATTATCTTGCTTCTTTTTATTGCATTAAAGAATATCTCCAAAGTTTAAAAAAAAATTACCAAGATTTATCGACTGTATCTCCATTTTGCAATAAAAAAAAAAAAACGATACCAAAAAACTTTCTAGACTTTCTCAAATTCTATTCTTCGATTATATTACACGTAAACAAGCTAAGGAATTTCCAAGAAATAGCCAAATATAGATTTTTATTAATGTTGCATTTTGCCATATTTAGTGTTGCCTAGGATGGAATTTTTGCTGTTGTAATTTTAGTTGCTGTTTGCCCCCTTACGGAATTAAATTCCATTTGCAGCTGCTAAGACTTAAAATCTTCACAAAACTAATTCTTGCTAGAAAAAAAATAGACATAAATAAAATATTACCCCCAAAGAATTAATTTTACTAAAACGTGCACACACATACATATGTATACATTGGAGTATGTGTATTATGCAATAAATCGTACAGTATATATGTATATATATTTTACACATAAATATATACATATCTATTTTTAGATTTTATAGTTTTTTTTTTTTTGCTAGTTGTTGTTTATTTCTCCTTTTTGTTGTTGGTTTCAACTTTCCATTGCAGAATACTGCAACTTCCGTTTAAAATGTGCGTATTTAGACGACGATGACGGCGACGGCAACGTCGACATTATTTTTCATTCATAAATACAAGACGGACAGACAGACAGACAGTATAGTTCATTCATTCATTCATACTTTCCGTTACGATATGTTCTTCCGCTGTTTATATACACACATACACATATATACTCGCATTCATCCATCTTCATCTATCTATTCATCCGCTTATGTATATGCATGCATGTATGTATGTCATTTCATTCATAAATTCCTGCAATGCAGCGTAACTCCTCTAACATTTGCGCTATCTCTCTCGCTCTCTCACGCTTTAGCTCTTTTTCATTTGTTGTTTTTGTTATTTTTTTTTTTTTATGTTTGTTGTTTTTTTTTTTTTTATTCAAGTCGACACTTTGCTCTCTGCTCTTATGCAGTTAGGTCGCCTACATACATACATATCTTTCTATCTCATTCATACTTAGTTACTCCTTCGCTTAATCACACTTTCTCGCTTTTACATACACATAACGTATGTATGAACGTTTTCAGTTTATCAGCAACGCCATCGGCAGCAGCAGTAATAATAATAACAACAACAACAACCTATTGCATTTTGTGATTTTTGTTGTTGCATTTTTATGAATTTGCTCTACATTTCAATAAAAATTCATTGACTAAAAAAAAAAAAAAATAAAAAAAAAAAACAAAAGCAAACAAAAACACAATCAACAAGACTGATGGACAAACATATCATATATACACTTATACATACATACATATATAACATATAGATTTATATACAAGTATATATAATCACATTGATTAGGTAATTTTTGTATACCTTTCGAAAATATATGAAGACATATTTTGAAATACTTTCATAAAAAAAAACCTTTTAGCACCTAGAAGTAGGCACTGATAATTTGTTTATCCACTGATTCTAAAAATAGTTCTTATGTACTCACATATATCTCACTCTAATGTCATTCAATATCAAAACCAAGGTGCCACGCTCATTTTTAGGTATAGTCCTCATACGAACCTAGCGCCCATTTTTGAGTTTTTGTATTTATTAATATATTCACTCTAATCTAGGTAAAATCACTTCTACTGTCATCCTAGGAATATGGTACTAATATGACAAGGATCGGGCTCATATAACATACAGACCCCATATAAACTCAGCTTCCATTTTTTTTTTTTTTTTACAAAAAATGATTGTTTTATATGCATTTTAAGCTTAAAATTTTACATATAGTATGTTTGTACATGCGTCTTATTTGAGCCAGGCAAGGAACGATTTTTTTCTCTTCAATTTGTTAACCCCCCCAAATTTTTTCCGAAAATCTATATAAATTTCGTCAATATTTTGACTAAGAGACTGTTCAAATTTGTCAATTTCGTGTGCAGTGTATAAGCGATTCTGTTCTGTTGCATGCAATATCAAAAGTTTTATTTGTGTTTGTATATTTGTACATATACAACATGTATGTACGTTTGTATGTAGGTACTATCGTATCAACAAAATACATATTTATTTATATATTGCGTTGCGTTTCATTTCATTTCTCAACTGATAAGTGTTAGACCCCAAAAGACTCGGTAAATACTTAAATGCGCTGTTATGGGGTCAGCATTTGTGTCTTAACTCAACTAAACTCAACTCGATTCAATACAAACCGACACAAAAACGCTGTTGATATGAGATTTTTTTTTTTTTTTTTACTTTACGTTTTATTTTTAGTATGAATGGGAATGGTTGCTAGCACAATATATGAATGAATGAATGAATGAAGAAATGAATGAATAAAACTTTGTATCATATACAACAACGCACACAAAAAAAAAAATATATGGGCTTGTATTACTTCCGGTCTTTAGACATTCTTCTTGTTTGTTGTTGTTGCTGTTGTTATTATTGCTATTTATATTTATAGCATGCGTGCTAGAGAGAACAAACAGACCATATTCTATCTCATTGACTTAAGCTGTTGCTTATTTTTGTACACACTTTCTTATTGTAGATACTTTTGCAACAACAGCAACAACAACAACAACACTCAGGAAGTGTCTGCTTCGGAAATATTCCATGCCACTTTACTTCACTTAAAAAAAAAAAAAAAAAAAAATGTTTCAAGAGTTCTCTTTCTTCTCACTTTATGCAAAAGGGCAACGTGATGCCACATATTAGTCACATTTGTTACTGTGCCACGCCAGCTCCCTCTTGACTTTTGCTCTATATGGTTTACTATATGCATTTCCGTTGATGATAAACCCAGGCTACGGCGACAGCGACGCGGCGGCCACTTTTTCACTGTTTCCCTACAATATTCATTCGTTTGCTCGTTTGTTATTTATAGCGAAAGTGTTTGCATTTGTGATGGCGGTGATTTAAACGCAGTGCTTTGAACTTTAGCTTAAGAGTGCTACAGACTAAGAAATTATAAGAAATATATACTATATATATGTACATATAAGTATAAATATCTATCAGTGTGTTGGTGTAAAATAACTTCCGCTCGTTTGCAGCCAACGCGAAAACTAAAAAAACAAAAATATATATATAATCATAAAAATTTATGAATATGAATGAAACTATAGTAATTGAGTAAAAGAAGCAAAAGAGGAAGTTGGAGTGGAGCAGAGCAGGAGCAGCTGCTGTCATTTCTTATTGAAGTTTGTAGCTGTCAGCCTCCACACTTCCTAAAAATGGAAGAAGAACGCAAACGTGAAGCAGGCAGCACCCACATATTGTGTTGCAAAGTCTAAAAATGGCACTCACAGCAATGATGAAGACTTGCACTCAATCAAAGCGTGTTTGTTGTTGTTGTTGTTTGTTTGATGCGGAACAGCAATAGTGACAAAAAAAAAAAAAAAAAAAAAACAATGACAAGAAAAACTAGGCCAAACGTCAACGTCATTAAGGCGACGTTGTGACGATGCTTTTAAGTATTGCATTTGTCGTCGTTGTCGTTGTTGTCGCTACTGCTGGGTTGTATCCAAACTGATTTGATCAGATCAGTAGTCGTCACTAGATTAGAGTGAAGATTCATGCGACATGCACATCCGGAATTTTTTAGAGACAAAAAAAAAATAAAATTAAATCAAATATAGACAGACACCCACATATACAAGTACATACACATACACAAATATATCTAGAAATATGTCAATGCTGTTTCACATCCGATTTTATTTAAAATTAAATAATTATAAAATTTGAGAGTTGTGCTCGGGTCTAAATATTAGATCAATATTCCGCATGCATATTGTATGTTTTCTAATAAATATTTTTTTCCAAATTCTGAATATCCTAAGTTTTTTCAAAACTGAGCCATGGGTTTCGAACTTTTTATATGTATTTTTTCTACACTTTTCTCAAATATGTATATAAATAGGCACAAGAGACAGGACAAACTCCAAAATGCACATACATATATTCTTAATCAGCTTCGAATTTTTTCGAAGGCTAAGAAAAACAGCCAATAAACTTTTAGGTTACAAAAGACTTTCTTAATGCTCTAAATGAAATGTAAATGAAAGAAAGCAAAAAAAAAAAAAAATATATTGCATGCAAAGATTAAGGAAACAGAAGAGTCAATAAAAATTCAATTCATTCAACTGAATCAAAAAGCACAAAAATTTAAGCAGCAAAAGCAAGCGCCACACTTATGCAAAAAAAATGTATAAAGTACCGCAAGATGCAAGAGAGTGATAAGAGGAGAGTAGGCATAAAACATAAAAAGCAACAACAAGAACTGGCGTTAATTAAACAACAATGAATGAAAAAATAGAAGAGGAAAAAAAAGCAAAAGCAAAAATAGCAACGGCGGCTCCAATGCAATAAATGCAAAAAAAAAAAAAAAAAAAAAAAAAAAAACAAATTTAAATATCAACTTTGTCGGCGGCAATGACGACGTAATAAACGGTAAAATGCAATTGCCAATTGGATATGTATGCAAGTATGTACATGTAGATTGCTTAGCGCATAATTAAATAAGCACAAAAGTTTGACGCGACACTAATATAGATGCAAGCGTGCGTGCGTGTGTGCCTGTGCAAAATATTTATTTAAAAGCCATAATTACAACACTAAAAGTCATGCAGCATTTTTATTTTGCGTTAGAAAATGTCAAATAGACAATCAGATTCTAAAACACAAACACACACACACACAAATACATAAAGCGCTGCTGTTGGAAAAGGTCGCCAACAAATATGCAAGCAAGCAAAAAAAAAAACAAATTGAGAGAAAAACAAATTGCAACAAACATTAATAGCGTCTGAGAGCGCAGCGCAGCAACAATGCGCTCTGCGCATGAAAAAAAAAATGATATGAGCGTAAAAAAAAAGCAAATCATTTTTATGAATGAACTGAAAGTAGTTTTTGTGCTTTTGCAATTTTTTCCTTTTTTTTTTTTTTTTTTTTGTACTGTGCGATTTTTTTGTTTGCCATTATACGCGGTGGCGTTGTTGTTATTGTTGTTGGCTATGATGTTAGTATGAGAGAGATAGAGATAAATTTTAAGTTCATTGAACTGCAGCACAGCAGCGCAATGTTACACTGTTCTTGTTGTTGTTTTTGTTGTTGTTGCTGCTATTGGGACTATGCAGTGTGCTTTTTTTTTGTACTGCTGTACTCGTGTATGAATGACGTTGTCTGAGAGCAGCGTTTATATACATAGATAAATAAATAAATAAATAAATGAATAGTAGGTGCAGCCGCTGTGCAAGTCGGTCGGTTTAACAACAACAACAACAACAACAGCAACAACAATTCATGACAAACCGTTTCTGTTAAGCAGCGAGTGCAAAAATAATAGCAACAACAACAACAACATTAATAATGCAACAATGTTGCAAACTAATGTAGCAAAGTCAAAGTTGCTACCAATGCAGCTAAAAATCATTTAAAAGCAAAGTTGGCAGTCAGTCGTCAGTCCGCTGCAGCGAGATAGCCTGGGCAGACTTTTTTTTTTTGTAGCCAGACAGATAACATGCAACAATTATAACAACAACAACAACAACAATTAGAACACACATCGCCAACGTTAGCGGCGTCTATTTGCTTGAATGCACATTTTCATGCAATTACACTGAAAACAAATGGAAAAACACAAAACTTGATATTTTAATTTAAATGATTTAAAAAAAAAAAAATAAAAAAAAAAAAAAAAGTTATATACTCGTATTTGCACCGCAGAACTGTCGGTCTGAACCGTTTCAGAATGACTTTTCATATTATAAACTATATTTTATATTAAGTTTTTTTCTCAATGTATACTCAGTCACACAGTACAATCGGGTACATTTCTTTATTTCTTTAAGCGCCTTTCTTTTCCCGCACCTGTTGCATATCACAAAGTTTAATGAAAATGCAAATAAAAAAAATAAAAAAACAACAACAACAATTATTGCAAACACAAGAATGAACTCTAATCTTTATTTTCTGTGTTTGTTTGTTTTTTTTTGTATCTTTCTCTTTTCGCACGCAATTGCAATTAGCTGCAATTTTTGCACTACTACTGTGCATCTTTCTGTCGGTTTTGGTATGTATCCTCCGAATTGAATGAGTGAAGTGTCTAGCAACAGTTTCCGACCGACCGACAGTGTAACGCATACCAACACTTGTAAGCATGAAACATGCAATTTTTTGCTGCTTTTTTTAGCTTTTGTCGTTATCTGGGAGAGTAGAGAGATAGAGCGAGACAGAGAGAGAGAGAGAGTTAGCTGCCGGCTAACGTAGTGTCTGATTTTCTATATATCGTATATATTTAAGTCTTTTGGCTTATCTCTATACCCAATTTTTTTTTTACTTTGTGTAAGAATTAATTTTCTTTGGCTTTATGCATTTTAATGCAATTGCCTTCTTGCTATCTCTTTTTATCCTCTTTACTTTTCGTCTTTCGGTGCTCTCATGCATAAAATTGTACACGACATAATTACCACAAAATAGACGAGAAGCGATATTCGCTAGACCGATCCAAGCGACCGCAATTGAAGTAACCCTTTTTTTTTTTTGTTTGGTGCATTTTGCCTTGTGCCCTAGTTTAGAGTGACCATAAATTTCAATGAGAATTTAGCACTTCGCTTTTTGAAATTTGTGAAAATCCATGGAGAAATTTAATTTCAATCTTACGTTTCGCCTTAAATATTTCGTTTTCGGAGTATTTAAAATAAAAATTAATAAAAGTTGTGCTCTTATTTTTAAATGCCCCAAATGCCGACGGGTTTCTAAATTCCTTAACACTTAATAAACCATAAAAAAAAAAATCAAGTTGTAAGACGTCATTTATTAGACATTGCTATTGTGTTCCATTATTTCTGTCATTGATAATATTACAGTCAATAAAAAAAAAATCGAAAAACACTGTAAAGCCAGTTAGACACATCATAAGACAACCTATCACGCTCCACTTGATACTATAAAAATAAAAAAAAAATGCAATTATAGACAATAACATGCAAATCACGTGCTTTACTTGAATTTCTGAGAAACAACAAAAAAATTCTTAAACTAAGCCTGGAAAATCCCCCACAATAAATGAAAGTAATGAATTATGACAGACGAATGTACGGGGACGATCTTACTGATATTATTCGTGTGTATTTTGAGGTATTGTAATTACCCAACGTGTTTTTTGTGGTTTTGTTGTTGTTGTTGTTTTTGTTGTGCTTATTGATAAGTTCCAAAGTATAAGTACAAATTCCAGAGTCTCATTATTGTCTACTTTACAATTTTATAAGCGCCTCAATATATACTTTGTATGTTAACTGTAATATTTGCTATAATAATTATTTCTTTACTCTTTCTTTCTAGTTTTGTTACAACAATTTTTGTTATCTTTTTGACGACTTTCAACACACACAATCTTGGTAATAACTTTGGTAAGTTTTTTTTTTCTTTGTTATATTTTGAAATTCCACATAGCATGTTTGTATCTTATGTACTTTGCTCACTCTTTACTCATGTGACTCAAATGTTATAAATTTTTGTTTTTGGGGGGTTTATAGCAAAGGAGTGGCACATTTTTTGTTGTTAGTAGTACTATAACGTTTGATTTTCAATGGGTTTTATTAACGTCATTAAAGTTACGCGTACGTGTGTGAGCTATCAGTAAAATATTCGAAGTGAATTGTGTCGCAATGGTTTTCTTACGAAATTCCGGAAATTCTTTAACTTAAGTGGTGCTTGTTTATAGATAGTTAGAAACCATGCGTTTAGTGGATTTTAATTGATACTGTATAAGCATTTGACGCATTGTTTGGCATTAACTGGTTTTATTTATTTATTAATTTTTGTTTATTATTTTTTTTTTTTTTGTTTTCTCTTGTCATTTTTGTGGAATTTGAAGTATGTAAAGTGTTGTAAACATTTTAAAGGGCGCATATTATATAGCAACTTTGGTTATTTTTATTTAGTTTATAGTTTCGGAAGTATTGCTACATCTAAAAACAAATCAATTTTTTTTTTCGTTTGGCTAATCCGTACTAAAAATAAATTATTTACAACAAAAAAAAAAAAAAATATAGGGGGAACTTTGAAATATCAAAGTTAGCGCGTCATGTTTTTGGAATTTTTCTAAAAATAAATCAATAAAAAAAAAAAACTAGAAAAAAAAATTAAAATTTTTTTGATTTCTTGTTTGTTTTTTGTTTGTTTTTTTTTATATTGTTGCTCTTGTAAGTGACCTCGTCTAAATAAAAAATAAAAACAAGAATACCATTTACAAATCATTGAAAAACAAGCAAGTCGCATATGTACGACTTTGAGTTACATTTTAAAAAAACAAAAATAATTGTAAAGATATTGGCCAACTGTTTAATAACATTTGTCGACTGTTTTAAGGTTCAGATTCTGAGCTTGTTGCAATTGAAAGATTAGAGCGCTGATTCCGAACCAGAGAATGGTCATAGTATACCCAAAGAATATTGGCGCGCTTATCTCGGATAATTCTTGTTTACGTTTTTTGGATTAGAATATCTTTACAAACTTGGGTGTTTCAGAAACACGTGCCAAATTCCTTCGAGCAAACTATGTACTTTCTCTGGTTCTGGGTTTGTAGCAAATTATGTCGGGCTGTGCAATGGTATAACTGAATCAACTTAGCTTTCGCTGCTGATCAAATATACATGTGGTATTTTTATGGAGGCCCTTTTAGGATGTAGCGTATTTGACAAAACTGTTGGAAGAAGAACAAACACATTTTCTGTTTTGTGTTTTTTTTTTTTACCGTTCAATGACAAATTTTTTATTCGTTGAATTGAACTACAAAATACTAAAATAATAACAACATTCAAAAATGCTTACAAAAAAAAAAAAAAAACAATAAGAGTATCTTCGAAAAATGTTACAACATATAAATGTGTATTTGTGTAAAATAGATTTGTTTTTGTTGTTTGTAATTTATATACATACATACATATACGTGTAATTTTTTTTTTAAAGAACTTCATATGTGCATTGTCAAAGAGGGTGACAAACAGTTACAAATACGCACACAGACACACACAAATACATGCATCAAAGTTATAATACATAGATACAGCTGACATACGCATAGATACAAATAAATACATACATATGTATGTATAGATGCATACATATGTGTATGTATGTATGTATGTGTGTATATATTTTTTGTGTATCTATTAAAGTATCTATTGCGCACAACTTGATTGGAATGTCGTTTTGTAAGTTCTAAAATGAGCAACAATAACAACAACAACATGAATAACTTTAACGTTGACAACAACAACAAAAACGAAAAAAAAATCCAAACTACAAAAGCTAACACAAGGCTATCTGACTGTCTGTCTGGTTCTCTGTCGTTCAAAAATAAAAAAAAAAAAAAAAAAAAAAACCTCGAGATTTTTATGAGATACTTGTACAACAAAAACAACAACCACAGATACTTCACTTATACATACATAGATACACTCATGCACACACTCACGTACACACATTTCGTACTTCGTATTAGCGTCGCAGTTGCAGTCACAGTCAAAGTCAACGTAAGCAGCGCTGCTGCTGCTTTACTTCAGTCAAGACGTCAAGACGTTTTCGAACGAAAGATCAACGCAAAAGAAACGCTAATATTCATTCAGTAATTTTAGCTGCAACCGCATGGTTCTTCTCGTTCGGTCAGCGGATGAATGCAGACATTAAACGCTTTGTGACTCAGCGTACGTTTTTTCATATCAAACAAAATTGTGTGCCTGTGTGTGTCTGTGTTTTTCTTAACTTTGCGCAAGCGTAGAGTTTTTGTATTAAGGAAGAAATTAAAAGATACATTTTTTTGTGTTAAAAAATAGTTGCAGATACTTTAAGTGTTTACTAAAAAAAAAATAACAAATATTTTTACGTGAACAAATTATTTAATGTGTTAAAAAAAAAAAAAAAAGAAATCCTTTAAAAAAATTTTATACCATCTACACGCGCTCGTATCTAGCTGTATGTATGCATGTATCTGTGTGTGCTCATTATGTATCTCAAAGTGGTTCGACGACATTCCAGCAAGTTCAAATAACGTACAAATGTGCAAAAAAAAAAAAAAAAAAAAAGAAGAATAAAAAAATAAAATAAAAAAAATGTTCATAGAAACTTAGAGAAGAAAGCAGCAAGCAGCAAGTAAGATGAACGAACGAACGAATTGAATGTTGTTGCAGTAAGGAACTTGAATTTTTAAAGCTAGAAATGTATCTGTAACTGCTTAGAGTAGAGTTTAGTGTGCAACAGTGTATTTGTTGGTTTTTGTTGTAGCATGGAATGTGGTTCCGTTTTATAAAGTTGTACTGCGCGTCGGTCATCGTCTATACGTCCGTGCGTCTGTCTGTCTGTCTATCTTGTCTGCAGCATTAAACTTCTTCTTAGACTGGTTTTTTTTTTTTTTTTTTTTTTTTTATAAAAGCAAATTGGAGGGTAAGATATTTCTAGTCGCCTAGTCTTGTCTCGCGTTTAGCTTCGTGTCATGGAACTTTGTAAAGCGCTTTGTAAAGATCGTGTATCTTTTTTTGTTTACTTCATTCTTTTTACTATTCATTGAGCAGGATTGAGAAGATTTTTTGTTTTTTTTTTTTTTGCAATGGTAAGTAATGGAATTCTATATTCTCTCGATCTGTAAGTTATTCTCTCTCTCTCTCCCTTTTTTTTTTTCTTAGTTATTTGCAGCAATTCATTTGTTCCAATTGGATGCTGTGTTTGTATCTTTAAATGTGTATGTATGTCTGTCGTTGTATCTGTGTGAGTGAAATTTAAATTGTACATTCTTGTTGGTTGAGTCATCAACGACAACAATTCGAAAGCCGAGCTTCAATTATTGTTTGTATGTATCATGCATACATTTGTACATACATATGTATGTATGTATGTATCTGCCAAGTATTGCAAGTTGAGAGATACTTTTGTTTAGTAGGCAAGTATTTTCTTGTGTTTCGCTTTTTTTTTTTTTTTTTAATTAAAGCGATAATATTTTTATATATATTTCTTTAATAATATTTAATTTGTATATACTATATAATATAATAAAATAATTTTGAAATCGATAATTCAGCACATAGTATAAATATTGTTGTTGTTGTTGTTAAGTCTGTTTTTAAATAAAATTAATGAAAAATATGCACAAAATTGCAAGCATAACAAAAAATTTTAAACAAAAAAAAAATTAAAGAAAATAAACCATAATAAAATCCAAAATTATATACACTATAAAAGCCTTTGCACCAGTGACGAGCATTATTTCAACTCTATTCCATGCGTGTATAGGCTAAAGAATTTTGCTTGCGGCGAATTTAATTGATTTAAATACCGCGAGAGAAAGACGGAATACTACACCTTATAAATAATTTAACCATGCTTACGTAGACTCACTCATTATTAGATGTATACATTTTTTTTAAATTATTTCTTTTATTGTTATAAATTTGTTGTACCCTTTAACCAAAATTATGTAAAGTGTATAAAAAAATAAGTTACTGGCAACAAAAGTCAACAACACTAAAAGGCAATTGTGGAATGCGACAACAACAACAAAAATAATAACAACAAGAAAAGCTATAGGGAGCCACCAACATGCTTCTTGTTTATCTGCTTCTTCCACTTCATTCTGTTTCTTTGCGATCATCATTTTTGTTTTTTTGCTGCTACTGCTTAAAACAGTTTCAAGTTCTTGTACAAGCTTAGAAATAGTGCAAAAGACTGGAAAAAAGGGGGTAAGGCAACAACAAAAAAAGCAGACGACAACGTTGATTGAACCCGTATTGTGGCTGTCTCGTGCTCAATAACTTCAAAAAGAAGCAGCGAAACGAAAGGCAAGGGGGCAAAAGGCTTACAAAAGCAACAGTTGAAATAACTGTATCAGCAAAATGACGTCGACGACGACGACGACGACAAGAAGAATTACAAGAACGAACGAACGAACAGCAAAGCAATAAAAATCGTTGGCGGTGGTCGTCGTCTTCGCTGTCGTTGACGTCGTCGCGCTAGCCACAACAATAAAATAAAAACAACAACAACAAAAACAAATACAACGAGGGCATATGTATAAAATGAACTGTAATAGGAGTAATAAAATCATGTTAATGCTAACTCTTTCACTCCTTCACACGCACGCATGCAACACAACAAATACACGCAGCGCTTCGATAAACAGGGGATCAATACATATGAAAAAAAAAAACAAACAATCGTATTGAACATGAAAGGAATTCAAAACATTTTTTTTATACAATAACAACAAAAATATGAAAATAAAACAAAGTCATGGGTAAAGCGCTCTAAACTTTGAGAAGAGCATGCCAACGCAACTTCTCTCTATCTCTCTCCATTCCTGCCATGATCACTCTTTTGACATTCCAAGTCATATACGCACTTTTTTTGTTGTATTCTCTCTCTCTCTCTCTCTCGTACATACGCTACTTTGAATTTTTTTTGACAGTCTTATTTTGTATTCGAACGTCTACGCATGTGTTGCGCATGTTTTTTTTTTATTTTATTTTTTTTAAGTTAAATTTTTTGCCTTTGAATATTTTTTGTGTTTTGATATATTTGCATATTAAATATAGTAATAACAATTTATTTTCTAACAATAAAAATCAATTAAATAAGTATTTTGCTTTCAAATGAAATAAAAGAAGTGAAACAACGAACAAAAAAAAATATTTTATAACGGTTTAAAAATGAGCAGCGTAGCACGGATATGCTTGAATGAAATTCGTGCGAACATAGAGAAGTCTGTAGGCGTGAAAGAGAAAAAAAAATGAACTAAAATTCAGACAGACACAAATACACAAAAAAAAAAAAATAAATAAAAAACATGCGCGCATAGCTCAATAGAAAGTGTGCGTGTTAATAAAAAAAAAAAAAAAAAAATATATTGTTAAAGCAAAAACAACAAAAACAAAAAACGAAAAGAAAGAAAAAACACAAATAAAAAAAAATAAAATACAAAAATATGTCGAAAAAGAGTGAATGAAAAAATGTTGACCTAATTTTTGTTATTGCCTGCCCCTAAGTTGATGTAGCGCGATACTTTCCCACAGTCTTTCAGCTACTACAACAATACATACCTCTCCGCCGCCGCCACCGCCTACTTGAATGTAACAACAACAAATATGTATGCATGTGTGTGTGTATAGCTGAGATCTACATCAATGCGGAATTCTTTTATTTTTTTTAACATATTTTTTTTTTGTTTGTATTTCACAGCTTTGCTTTCTTCTTTGTCCGTCTGCCATTCACACGCGTAGACTGATTGCCAAGCATTTTGAGTTGCGTTGCTGTCTCCGCTAGCTCCCTCCCAACTTAGCCACCCCAACATTGGATGGATGCCCTGCTGTGTGCGTTGTCTTTTTATATTGATTCGGTGAATGTCTAAATTAATGATTTGTTAAATGAAAGCTTCACGCATACCAAAAAAAAAAAAAAAAAGTACTCATCAAGGGAAATATTAGACAATCGTTTCGCCTGTGGTAAGTTGTGCAACAGAAGTAGGCTGAAAAATAGAAAAAAAATTTATTTTATTTTTTTTTTTTTTTTTAAAATTTTTTTTTTTGGAATAAACTTACTTTTTTTATCAATGAAGTTGTATTGATTTTTTCAAACACTATTTATCTGTTATTGTTTTGCAACGAGAGGGGACAGAAGAGTCATATTAATAATCGTGGTGAATTTTTACATTGATAAGAGCAGTATGGTAAGTACATACTCGTACAAATATTCATAGAAAAAAATAGATGATTTAATAACAAAATTAAAAAAAAAAAAAAATTAGGCCACGCAGTGAGTTTTGCATTTTTTAATATACAAAAAAAAAAAAAAAAAAAAAAAACAGAACGTGTTAAAATAATTAGTTAATTTATTATTATTTTTTTAAATTTGTTATAAACAAGTTTTCTCATGTGTATTTGCAAGACGGTTTGACGCCTTAAAAAATGCTAAATAAATCTTAATTAAATTAACTAAACATTTGAATGTGCTTACATAAAATTATCAGAAAAGAAAAAAAAAAACAAATATTGTATTCAAAATATTTGAATTCGATTTCGAGATTGATTTGACTACGAAACCGGTTTTCGATTTGATTTGACTGTTTTTTACAAAGTGAGATCATTTTGAAAGCTGATTTTGTCAATGAATTCAACATTCCGTACTCTCGAAGCTCATTGGTGCGTTTATATATTTTATTTATTTTATTATTTACCTTTTTTATTTGTGTAACCGCAAAATATCTTAAAAAAAAGTAAAATAAAAAAAAAAAAAATGGTTCAAAATATGACAAAAACCTGAAGAATACAAAAAAATGTCGCTGCGCATGCGCATTTAAAGAATAAGTTGAAGAGAGAAAGAAATAGTAGAAAAAAAAAGAAAGAAGACCAAAAACAAATTTACTTTGAACTAATGCCGCCAAACAGGCAAAAGCTTAACGAACTTAATGATCATTATGATGTTTATGATGATGACGACGATGATGCTGGCTGTTAAAATTTCATTATTATGAACACACAATGAAGTGAAACTAATGTTAATTTTTATAATAACTTTTTTTTTAGAACTTAACGAGGAGCAGCGTAGAAGTGAGTGATTTGGGTATGAAGAAGGTGAAGAAATTTCCAAAATTTTTTTTTTTTTTTTGATTTATCTGTTTTTGTCAAGGGTGTGGTTGTTGCTACACACAAGATCATTAGAATTTCTCATGAACACTTCTAAAAATATGCTCCTCATTAGCGTTCTACGTTGCTTGTTTTTTTTTATATATTTTTTTTTTGTCTATTTTATATTTTATATTTTATATTACTAGGTCAACGTTAAATGACGAAAAATGTTGATGAAGTTTGGTTTCTATTGGAATTGCGTGGCAGCGATCTTTAATAGCTTTTTTTCTTTAGTAGCGCGTACCAAGCTCAAGGTGAGTTTTTGGAATAAAAAAATAAATAAATAAACCAACATAACCGCATTCCAAACATTCCGAACGAGTTACATATTCACATACACACACACGCTCACTCAAATACAGAAAGAAAAAAAATAAACCATACAAAAGTAAAAAAAAAAAACAAATAAATGTGTAATAATAAAAAATAAAAAAAAAAATTTAAATGAAACGATTTTTCTTATCGCTTATTATCAGCTTTGGCATTGTACAACCAACTATGTATGTATGAATGTGGGTATGTATGTGTGTACCCTTTATACATAAAATGATAAACGGTATAAACAGGTTGTTGCAAAGTTTGTAACGCACTGAAGTATGCTTCAAATCAGTTGTGGGCGCACATAACTTTTCTAAAATATTATGTCTCTACGAAACGCCACACCACGCATAATACAAAAATTTTAAAAATTGTACAACAATTCTGGATATTCTGTCTGGCCTATGCAGACGATTTTCTATCTAAATTATTAGTAAATGTCGAGTCTATTTTCAAATTTAATATTCAATATTTCATATTTATTTATGAATGTAATCATCCCAAAATGGCTAAAACCATTTCTAATGTCAACTCATGCTAGTATCTGATCACTGGTAGCATATAGCCTCAACAAAAACCCAAACAACATATTTGCTTCAAATATAGTAGAAACATTTATTTCGAAGGTCCATGTGACAGTATAGATATAATAAGGATAGGCTCACTTTACCATATAGCCCCAATAAGTTATTTTTAAATCTTTTTATTTGAAATACAGTAAATACACTTTTAGGCCAAACCATTCAGCCAAATTTGATGAGGACGATTTTTTATAAATAAAATATGTTAAAAAAAGGTTTAAATCGACCCTAACTTAAACATTCAGCTCTCATACACTGATCTACAACTACTGCAGGTTCAGACCCAGAAAGCTCTCTTGGATAGGGAACTTTTTTTGGGATGCGAGAATACTTTTGTTAAAAACAATTTCATTAATTATATTTTCCAGTTTGTGTTTTTAACTAAAATTTTAAATCTAAAAAAAGAGTTATCTGGTTTCACACCTTTAAGGTACAGTGTGTCTTATATCATTTTTCCACTGGCATTAGCGTTCGCGTTCGCTTAAACCTAAACTGCTATCGAAAGCAACGCATACTAAATACGTATACAAAACGACTTACTTCCCAAGATTTTGTGTATTTGACTATTGTAGGCTTTGCTTTTGATATCAACATGTTAACGCGAACGCTAAAGCTAGTGGAAACATAACATTACTCGAATGTAAGTTTCGTTCTTAGAGGATGGTTATAGTATAATATAACGAGCCTCTTAACATAACAAAAAGTTTTAGCACCTAGGGAGCTACATATCTCTGTCATAAATGATCATAATTGTTATGAAAACTGTTGTCATTAAGTTCCTCATTTCTTATTTGTAAAGCGTTTACTATCTTCGGACATGTCGTGTTTTATATATATTTTATATGTGTACACCTCATTAAAAGTATATATGTATAGTATATAAAAAAATGTTTGAGATATGCCAAACGAACATAAACTAATCGTGATAGTCTACTTATTTTATATGCTTTATACTTACCTACATAACTATCATACTCGTCACACATAGTGTGAAAGGGTATATTCAGTTTGTCAAAAAGTTTGTAACGGTTAAAAGGAGACTCCGTACATTCCATAAAATATATATATATTCTTGATCAGCTCGACGAAACATGTCGATATAACCATATCCATACATATTTTAAGCAGTAAAAGCGTTAAAACCAGTTCCAGGCCCATTTTTATGCATAAAACCCTTACAAATGTTCGAGTTTTTTATTAAAAATGATTTATTTATGAAACGATTTGTGTCAAATATGTTATAGACACTTCTAAAAATAATTCATATTTAGAAAAGGATCCATGGTTGACGTAGGATCACAATAGCATATAATTCCAATAAAAATTTAGCGCCTATTTTTGAGTATTTTTATGAAAAAAATATTCACTGTGGAACTCATGAGTGAAGTACGGTCATTGTAGCACATAGCCCGAACCAAATGCATATATGTATTAAGAAAAGTTAGTCTAATTATCGTGTGACGTGTATTGAAGCTTCGGTTCTACGAAAGTTAGCTGATTTTTCGAAATTTTCTTTAGCGCCATCGCAACTTGCGAGGCATGTGAAAAATCTTGAACGTTTTTCTTCTCAAAACATTTATTTATTTTTTTAGTTTTTTTTTTATGAATGAAAAACGTTGCTTTGCTTGTTGATTGTTCAGAAAGTTAAAGACCTTAATTTAGGTTGACTCTCGATTGTTAAACGCTGTTTTATTGATTATGCCCTCTCGAAGTGCTCGTTCACGAATTTTTGATACGTTTTTTTTCTTTTTTTTTTTCTTTTAATCAATGGTGAAATTGATCTTAACGCACTGATATGTTCCAGAGCAGAGCTGTGTAGAGCTGTGTAGAGCTGTGCAGTGCAGAGAAGAGCAGAGCATGGTTCATTGATTTATAGCGTGTAACACAGTTTATGCTTATGCGTTTTAAATGGAGTGACGATTCATAAAACTGACACAATGAGTGAAACAAATGTGGGAAACTTAACTTGTCGTCGTCATTTGTCGAGGTTTCGTTATACAAAAAAAAAAAAAAAAAACTAAATAAACATTCCAATCAAATTGAGAAAGTTGTGAGATTTTAATTATGAATGAGTTCACAATCTTTGAAAAAGATCTAAAAAGAAAAAAAACGAGGAATGTTTCATTTTTTGATATATTTTTGGTATCTTGTAATGTGATATTTTGGAAAAAGACTTTCTTACGGTTATTTCGGAAAGATAGAATTAAAAAAATTTGAACTTTTTTTGGAAAAAGTTAACAGAATAAAAATCTCAAAACGGTATATGCACTTTGGTTGAATTTTTTCGAATTTGAAATACTTCTAAACAATAAAATACGCCATACATAATTTTTTATATCTTATAGAGATTTTATCATTAATTTCTATTAATTTCCAAGATATTTTATTGTCTAATTCAAATTATAATAGTTTCAGGAATGCGAAGTGATGATCGTTAATATGCAACTACATACCTCTGACCGCTGCTTCAAAAAGATTTTCACGTGTGAATCAGAAGAAAATATTCCACTTCACTTTCTTTTTTTAACTTAATATGTGTATAAATGATTTCAATGATATTTAACGACAGCAGTTGAGTTATTCAGTGCCCTGTGGCAGAATTGCCCTTCTAACCCTACAGACAGTGTAGGTAAAAGTTTTTCGGAGAATAAAACAATTAACTTAATTTCGGTACAAACGAATTTTTCATATTCAGCAAAATTTAAAAAATTTTTTCTTATGGTATGTGTGGATCATTTTGAAGCTAGGCGTAGAATTGGAATACCGTCCTTTTTAGATTGATCATCGAAAAATATATATCTTGCCGAACTTGTTTTTTGGGAGAGTTATAATTTGTAAAGAATAAAATTTAAAAACTTTTTACATATACAGCGTCTTGTGCGAATGTATGTAACAGACAGAAGGAGACAAGATAGACCCTATAAAGTATGTATATTCTTGATCAGCATTGGAAGGGAAGTCGAACTAGCTATTTCTGTCTGTCCGTCCGTCTGTCCTGTTGCCTGTTGCTTTTGTATGAAAAACCAATACAATGAGGTCTGGTAGTAAGATACAACTTAACTTAAGGTGCATAAATTTGGGTACAGGGTACCTTGCAGTCGATCATACTCGATTTCAGCGTTCTTTCTTGTTTTAATTTACATCACCTTCTTTAAAATATGTATTCCAAAGCGTAGTTCTCTTCGAATGCAGAGCTCAAATTGAGTATTATTCTTGAACAAATAAACAACCATAACCAACTGTAAAATAGTCAGTTGAAGCACCCTATGCAAACAATGTTTTTTATATTAACGAATTCTTTCGCTCTTTGAATTGAGTCAAGCTAAAAGAATAATAAACTTCTGCTCTCATGTTTTACGATGTGTTAAAGCCCAATGAGAATTTTTTATGTGTATTTTGTGGTGCTATTTTCTACTTTAAAACTTACTTCACAGCTAACTCATCAAAACTTGTAGTCAGACATTAACGCTATTTTGGAATTTAGTTATCATGCGCTTGCGCACGCGTGATACATTTCTAGTAAATATTTTAAGTGCGAAATGTTAGACCTGGATATACTTTCCCCACAGAGCGCATCTTAAACAATAAAAAGAAATATGCTTTGCGCATGTGCAAGCAACTTAAATAAGACTACGACGTGTGCAGTTCACTTTATTGCCTTAGAGCGATAATAAAACGTTTAAAAATGGTCTAAAATTTTTGTCATGCATTCTTAGACTTTAGGAAAAAATGTAAAAAAAAAAAAATTCATTACGAAAGTTGAATTTATAAAACGATAATTTTTTTTTTGAGAACTGCACTTCTCACTTTTCTGTTTTGTTTTTTTTTTTTTTATCAACATGCCAAATAAATAGTTAAGGTAAGTGAAAGAAAAACATATTTACACGATATACTTATGCGACACGTACCAGAAGTCGGCAGACAGACAGACAGACATACAGATGGACGGACGGACATGTCAGATAGATAGACAGACAATCCGACTACAAACAAAAAGACAGACGGACAATCAAACAAATACAAGCGACACGCGGCAGCAATCTAAACTCGACGAACGCAACGCAAAGTAAAAAGAAAGAAAGAAAGAAAAAGAAGACAACAAAAAAGAAAGAAAGAAAAAAATGCTTTAAACGTTGAAATGAAAACATTTCACAATCCCGGATACGCATTGGAATGCGGCCCATAAAGCTCACTTGCACGCAGTACAAACGCACAAACGCAAAAGATACAAATACAAAAACAAACTTGTAGATACATGCATGCATACATTCACAAGTAGCTACGCACTCGCTCGCTCAGATACATTGTAGATATTGTAATCCGCCAAAAGATATTGTCTGTCCGGTCCTATTTAAGTTGACTTCATCTGCTTCTTCTTCTTCTTCTGCATCGTTTTCCTCGTGCCTCATTTAATGCTTTGCAAATGATTTTTTTGAGATGAAATCTTTAAATCCCGTCGCACTATTTTTCTTTTCTTTTCTTCTATTTTTCTTTTTTTTTGCTTCACTCTTTTACTGAATGATGTGTTGTGATGTAATGTTTTTGTAGTACTAGTTGCCCTAAATACCTTTTTAGAAGGCATAGAAATTTAGTTGAGAGACTGATTTTTTAGTTTAAAGAACTAAAAGTGTAAAAGAATTTGTTCAACTTGTTTGACAGATTGCTTTGCGTTATCACGAATGCACTTTTTAGAGAAACAAATTAAAATGTATGCGAGGCTTTTCAATTGTTGAATTTTTAAAGACTGTAAAGTCTTAGAGCTGCTATATGCACTTGTCTCACTTTCTATAGGTTAAAGAGTTCCAGCTTCCGGAAATTATCCTTGAAACATTACATAATAAAGATTCAGCGTTTCAGACTGTTCAAAATCAGTTAATTTCTCTTAAAATAGCTGGATTCGTAATTCCTGAGATAATTTCTTCAACATTTTTAGTCATCATTTAAGTGGATCTGTCTGTCCGCACTATCATGCGTCTTTAAGAGCAAAAATCGTTAACCTCATAAACTGTATACACAGTCAGGCTCTCATTTCCGAAAACAAATAAATTCTTATACACTTATAATTCACAAATAGTTTAAGCATAGCAATATAGTTTCTGCGTGATCGGATATACATAAGACGTAAACAAGAGACATAAAAAATGAACTTTATTAATAATGTCGATGTACCGCACAAGCCAGTTGGTTCCTTTCAACACAAGTTTGACAAAGACTATACTGATGTGCTTAAATTGTTTGAGAATTATAAGAATTTATTTGTTTATTTATTTATTAGTAAATCACTATTTTCGAAAAGGGAGCCTGACTGTATATTATTGATCAGCTGGACGAGACGTGTATGTTGTTACATTTGATCAGTTTTGAAGATATTGTTCTGAATTCTCTACAAAAAATAAAATCTCTCTATTTTAATTTAGACATTCGCGTATTAGATGAAAACATTTTAAATGTCCATCCTTGTATACACCACAGATTTTATTAACATTGGGCCCCTATTGACCATAGAAATACACTTCTCATTTCATGGCTTTTTAAGAAAATTTTTTTAATTTACTACTTATATGCTCCATTATGTAAATATTTCACAACTGTCTCTTTCTATTTTGCTTACATACTTTGGTGAGTATGAAAGCCAAATGTAGTGCTTACCTCACTTTAGCCTGCTACGAAGCTGTAAATCATAGCTTTCTATGTTAAAATTATGTTAGCAAACAGAGGCGGTATACTACACTTGGCCAAATTGCAACATAAAAGACTTTTTTTATTTTAATAAATAACATCCCACCACAGTTTATTTTAAATTAGTTTCACAGTACGCAGACACTCTGAGACCGATTTATGCTTTAAATGCATTTATTCTACATATTTATAAAAGAAATTATATTCAAATACTTAAAGTCAACCAGCTGAAATTCAATTTATTCTGTCTAACTTCATATATGAATATTTATATAAGAATGTAACTTAAGTAAAAATAAATTAAACAACCCGCATAACTGCTTTATATACTATATATGTATGAAAAAAAACTCTAATTCATAGCGCCACTACAAAGAGCAGAAATTAACAATTCCCAAATAAAAAAAAAAAAAAAGATATGAAAAATTCATAACTTATAATTAGACAATTATAAAAAAAAAACATCATTGTAGATACATATTGTATGTACAAGTAAATAACATACTATAAAAAGTACATAAATACATAACAGTGCATGAAGCTAAGCAAAGTACATATAAAATATATAAAGCTATTGCTTTTTACATAGAACCCGTTAAGCCGTATGTAAGCATATAACCGAACTTTGCCACATTCATGCTTTAAATGTATCTAGATACTTCTTCTTCTTCTTCTTGTTCTTCGCCTTATGCGATTCGTTTGCAGTTTATTTCGGTTCTTTCGCACGTTTTATATGCCAAACAAAATCTCAAACAATTGATAGGAAAAAAAAATGATCTCATTGTGGATGCGCAGAAAACATTTTACTATATACAAGCAAAAAAAAAAAAAAAAAAAAAGAACAAAGACAAAGTAGCAGCAGCCGCCGCCAAAGCTTTTTGTTTGTTGCCCTAGCGATCTTAGATTGTATATATAAAAATTTTCGCTATATAAACACATATGTACATATTTTCAATGTATCTACAATTAGATAATTACAAGTAAGCAACTTCCTTAAGTTGTGTTTTGCCTATACACAAACTCAAAATGAACAGCTTTTCGCGGTATGGAATTCAATTGTCATAAAAAAGGAAGCCCCATTGCTAATTACAAAATGTATAAATAGTTACTATGCAATGAATGTATTATGTATCTACCTAGTAAATGTATCTCAGCGGCACAAGACAAAGGAATTAAAATCTGGCAAAAGAAAGCAGCAGCAGCAGCAAACAAACAAACAAACAAATAAATGCAAACCAAAAGCCGAAACAGCTGGCTGGCTGGTTGGCTATCTGGCAAAATTTCTTTGCTAAAACAAAAAGATACAAGATTTACTTCGGTCGACTTTTTTTCTTTTTCTGAAAAGGAAAAACTGATTTACGAGCAAAAACAAAAAGCAAAACAAAAGAAAAAAAACATTGCAAAAAAAAAAAAAAAATAAAACAAGAACAACTACATAACATACAATAAAAATGTTCATAATAATGAAAACACGCAATTTTATGAATATACAATATACTCAGATACAACACTGTATCTAAGTATCTTATATTATATTATATATTGTATATAAATACATACATATGTATACGTATCTTACCCTCAGTTATCAGCAGCAACAAACATCTTGACTAGCTAATGAAGAAAGATACATATGTATGTGGATAGAAAGTAAAGCAGGCAACCGATCGCAGGAAGGAAGGAAGCTAGAAAGACAACAGACAGACTGACAAAAAGACGAACAGGAATAAACGCGCACACGTGCGTTTTTATTTTCTTACAGAACCACCACCACCACCACTTCATCCCTTAACACCAAGAAGTTTGCTAATTTTTCCGCTTCCCAGACAAAAATATTAAAAAAAAGAAATGAATAAAAAAAAAAAGGGGGAGATCTTTGCAATTTGATGTGAATTTATATTTTTACGATCATGTTTTGTTTGGAATTTAATTAAAAGGTTTGATCTTGAAATTGAAGACACTTGAGAAAATGAGTGTATAAAGAGCGCTAATTGAAATTCATAAGATGCGCAATTTTATTGTACTTTAGAAAATTAAAAAAAAATAAGAAACAATTTTTTTTTTAAATGAATATTATTGAGTATATGGAATGGCAATATATGCTAAAAATATTTATAAAATTAATTTACTAAAGAATAGAGTAGAAAAAAATTTCCAAGATCTTGAAAAGTTTTTATGTATAAGGTTAGTTGGAAGTTATCACTGAATTTTATTTTATTCTCGTATTGGATCTAATACTCCTTACATTGATCGTTTTGGTAATCCAGCTATTTTTATTAAAAAATCTCGATGCCAATGTGTCTATAAATATTCTTAAATTCTATTTTAATTTTTTTTGCTGATTGTAGTCTAATTGTTTGAATGTATAAGTATATTTAATCTAGAATTAAAATTTTTGTCTTAAAACTGATTACAAAATAACATTGTGAAGGGTTGACTGATCTTAGACAAAATTTTTTTTTGTCACTCTGCGAATACAAATTGTTCGCAAACGCAAATTTTCTTCGCTTTCCCACTTCATCTTATTATCTATTGCATACAAATACATACAAATACATACATATATGTATGTATATGTATCTCTCACTTTCTGTAGTCCATTGTGTGACTGTGCAAATTATTCTCGCCACACATAAACGGAAGTTCAACTAACTCATTTCCGGTTATGAATTCAAGTGTTCTTTTTTCGTTTCATTCGTAAGTACAGTAGACATTGATTTAAGTGTATAATATATGCTTAGTTTTCTATGTTGCAGCATTGCAATATGCATAGGTTTCACTGTAAAGCATTTTATGTTGTTTTACTGCGCAAATACAATCTTAATTAAGTTACATATAAGCGAAACATAAAGCTCTAATTACGTTTTAGTTTTAGTGTTTTTTTTATTATAATAATGATTGACATAATGCATTGACATACATATATACATACAAATATATGTGTTTGTATGTAAGTACATAAATATTTATGTATTGTATATACACAGATACTCATCGGTTGTCTTGAAATATTTTGAATTAAAAATGCTTTTATAAGAATATAAAACTTTTTTAGCTCGATGTAACTTATCCAAAGATATTCGAAATTTTTAGTGATTTTCAAATAAATACGATGTGACATGGATTCCAAAGTACGTGAATTTTTTATATTAACTGAATTGGAAATAACGGCTCTTTACAAAGTTTGTAACTCTTGAAAGAAGACTTCATAAAACAATTGCTTTGAATAATGGCTTGATTAACTTTTAATTAATTTTAGCAATTATGTTGTTTTTTTGTATTGATGTGTTTAATTTTTAATAAGAGCCCCTGTATAAACGGTTTGAGCATTAGGAGCGCCATGCTAAGCGAAGACACGAACAAACCGGTTTTGAAAAAAACTAACCAGACAGTGCTACCAGTTAAAATGCTTATCAATGACAAGAATCCATTTGTAATATCGTTGTGCTAAGTGAAGGTAGGAACCTTAGTGTTCATATCGGTTCTGGAATAAAATAACGGAACAGTGCTACCAAATTACATTTTGTACAGTGCTACCAGATCAAACCTTTTAGCAATGACACGAATCTATTTACACATAGTTGTGCTAAGCGACGATATGAACCTTACTGTTCATATCGGTTCTGGAATAAGTTAACTGAATATTGCTACCAGATAAAAGTGATTATGAATTACACAAACCTCCTCCATAATCGAAAAGCGGACCAAGAACGCCGACAGATGGCTTTTTATTGTGTTCGATACCACCGAAAGCGGTCCGATGTATGTTATCGAACTGTTTTTTTTTTAAGTTATATTTAAATTTAATTTATTAAATCAAAAAGTTGTTGTTATTATATATTCGAATATTTTACAGTTAAAGCTAAGGAAAAAAAAAAAAAAAAAAAAAAAAACGCAAAAAAGTACTTCTAAGTTTAATAAATTGAATCTAAAAGGAGAGAAGCAAAACTATTTTGCCGTTAACTTCCGAAAAGTCGTCAAAAGTATGTATTCAAATCTAGAAGCAGGTACTTTATGTATGGAGCTCCAACGTAGTATGCTTTCTCTATCTTAAGTCGACTTAAGCACTTTTTACTTTGATAAACACAGAAGCTTAAATTGCCGTCCACGCGAACCAACTTAAAATAAAATTTGTCGACGTCGATCTAATATATTTAAAGTATAAGAAAAGCTTAACATAACCGCGCGGGGTTCAATATCTTTCAAATACTGCGAATAAATCACGCTGCACCAAATGTAAAAACTTGATAAACTTTTCGATGAAAATCGAAAATTGTGGATGTAAAGTTTTGCAATACTTTTCATCGTGGATGCGCAACGTGAAGGCAACTTCCTACAGCGATCGGTTTGACATGTACACAAATTCTGGATAGGGAACCCAGACTTTTGAGCCATTATGTCCCAATTTCAATCAAAAGATTAACGAGCCGCCTACTTTGTTGGTCACTAGGGCAAAAAGATAAAAAAAATCAGGAAAGTTTATATGGGATGTTCCATTTTGAAATGTGAACCCACTGTCTGGATTAAAGTTGAAACCACTTTATCCCTTAAAAATTTTCAAAAAAATTTTTAACGACCGCCCTACTATGTATGTATCTTCTCAGGCCCTATATCATAAAATCGAATGAAGCGACAAACACGTGTCAAAATCAAGACCAAAAAATATTACATTTATGTTTTTTCTATAAAAAACTAATATTTTATTAGAAAAAGACAAACAACAAAGTTAACCCTTTACAAACAAAAATATTAATCGAGCAACAAAAACTACAAATGTAAGCCAAGCGCGAATGTAATCAATTGAACAAATATGTCGCGACATTATAAAAGGACAACGATACGCATCGATTGTAATAATTTTAAAGAATTTTCAAATATTGAACCAACGGACAGACGGACAGACGAGTAGAATAGGCAGAACAGCTGTCATGGATAGACGAAACAAAAACGCGTGCGAAAAGCGAGTATGTCACATGCTCCAAAAAAAAAAAAAAAAAAAAATGTCATAAAAATAGTTTAGATAAAATGAAAAGGTTTCCCATTGTTACGTTTAATCGGCTTTAACCCTATCACGAAACCGGCTGCCTGGAAAAAAAAAACAATAAAATTCAATTTTTGAAACAAAAATTTTCAGCATTTTTTAGTTAAAATAAATGAAATTCTAGCCCAAAAATCGGTAAAAGGGTAAATTCCTAAGTTTCGAGCAAATATAAAAGCAAATGCAACACAAATCATTAAGAAGTACAAAGGCTGTTCAAAAGAAAATTTTAAAAGGGTGCGAGTTTGCAGCCCGCACAACCCTTTACATGCCTGCCTGTAACCCTTTCAATCAAAAATTGCAAAAACACAAAAAATTTTTTTTTTTTTTTTTTGCAATTTTCCATAGAAAATGCGAACTTTTTTTTTCCAAATGAAAGAGTTATTTCACAATTTTCATTAGATTTTCTTTCGTTTTTTTTTTTTGACACTTTTCACATAAAAAAAAAAACATTGCAAAATTTTAAGCGTATCGAACCCTAACGAACCCTTAATGATTTTAATCTGGTGTAAAAAAAGAGGGTCACGCGCAACACCCGAGCTAACAGAAAAATGTCGCCGCGCGTTGTGTAAATAAAGGATCAAGTAAAATTATATAAAAAAAAAAAAGGATAAGCGCAAAATTAATAAATTACTTTTTTTTTTTTTTTTTGTAAAAAATTTTCTGCAAATTTTTTTGAAAAAAATTAATCGATTTTATTTTGCGCATTTTTTATCCGATTTTACACCCAAATGGAAGCATTTTTCTTTTGTTCACATTGTTTTCGTTGTTGCTGCTGCTGGTTGTTGTTGTTGCTGTTACGCTAAAAAAGATAGAAAAAAATTGAAAAATATAAAAAAGGGGTTGTGACACAGCAACTGAACCCATTAATAACCATTGACGACCCATAGCGACCTGAGCTATGCGCACATTAGATCAACACCATCATTGCAACGAGTCGAGTTCGAGTTCAACGAAGGGGAAAGTGCATAGATGACACCTAAATTGAACTAGAGTGCTCTAGTAATTAGATATAATTGGAAGCGAGTTTATATTTAGTATCTAAATGGTTACTGATAACATTTTTACTTTGCAGTTTAAATTTATTTTGCAAAAAAAAATATACTTTAAAAAGAAATGCAGCAAATGACTCCTAACTAAAACAATTTATTTATATAATCTAAAGAAGTTTCAACAGAAACTCCACAATTCATATGACTCACCTGCGCGCATACAAAAATAAAAGCAACAAATTTATCTAAACGCATTCTCAGCTCGTAATATTTCATACTTTTGCCAAAAACGAAGATAATATTTAATAGATTTTTTCATAATTTTCATCATAATCATCATCAGCAAACAAGCAGATAGACAGACAGACGGACGGACAGATAAAGAGGGATGGAGTTTGTGAAAGTCGACTTATGACGCAGTATGCAGCAAAAGAAAAGTGGAGGGGAAAGTAGTAAGACTGATGTTGCCTTGAATGGTCATCGATAAGAATTTCATGCTTATTTTAGTTGTTGTGGCTAAATTTTTTTGTTTTGTATCTTTGTAACTTTTTCGTTTTCGGTCAAAAAGCTTTTTTTCAATACATGAATATGTGAAAACTGAGTAAAAAAAGATACGATAAACATAGAACTTAAGATAAGTGCAAAAGAGAAAGATATAAAGCAAACAGTCAAAAAAAAATCTTGTAAAAATGAGTTTATTTCATTTTTAGATATTTTTTGCGTTTTGTGCCAAAAATGCTAGCAAACCCAACCAAATATTTCACAGAATCAAGTAAAATATGTGTAGCTTTTTTTGTAGATTTTTTAATTTTTTTGTTGTAAGTATTAAATTTATTTGAAAGAATTATTTGAGAAGGATATATTGATAACTTTGATCCATTCTTTATGCTGGATCAAACAAATTATTATCATCTAAGCTCAAATATGTTAGAAATTCAACGCAATTCATGTTTGAGCAAAACAGAACAAAACATAAAATGGTTTGTAACTCATTAAAAATAGATGCTGTGAATTTTATGCATAATTTATTAAAAACCTTTCGCTTTTATCTTACAAAATAACACTTAGTTAATAGCAATCGGTCGAGTAGTTTTGGGAATATATTCATTTCAAAAACCAAAAATCAAATTGCAAAGTTTTTCTTTTTTTTCTTAAACTTCAAACAGAATATATCGAAATATACAACATAATTTTGAATATATCTTTTATTTAACAATACAAAATATAGCGCATCTCATAGTCGGATATGCGGTAACTAAAAAATGCGTTTATGATTTTTTTCCTTTTATTTATTTTTATTATTTTTACTGCTTAAATAATATAAAGTTTTGTTTTTTTTTACTGGACATTGCAGAACGCAGGCTGTCGTCTGTGATAAAGCGAAAGTCCAGTCAGTCAGTCAGTTACACCAATACAAATAAGCTGCTTATGTGTGTGCATATACATATCTTGCATGTATATGTAGCTGTGTATCATTGTTATCTGTATGTGTGTGTGAGTGTTTTATGTAGAATAAAAAATTTTAGTGTATATGCTGCGGCGCACAACCATTTTTGGGCAAATTTATGAATAGCTCCAGTCTGGATTGGGAGCAAGAAGAATGTGCAATAGAGTAGCCATCGTCGTCGTTGTCGTCGTTGTCGTCGTCATAGGAGCGTAGCAATGTGTGCATAAAGTCGAGTTGGGTGCTGTGTAGGCTTTTATAATTTTATGCCATTTCTTTCAATATTTATTTTGTTATTATATTTTTGTAATGAGTTGGCGACGTTGTCGTATTTATACTTGTTGTCGTTGTTTTTCTTGTTGTTGTCGTTGTTGTTATTGTTTTTGTTTTTGTTGGTTGTAAGTATGCCATTATATTTTATATCCATTTTGGTTTTATTTATGTATGAGTATCATTGTATAAAATATATATACATAAGTATGTGCTATCGTGGAATATATATAAACAAATTATATGATGTATGTACGTTGGTAAGTAATATTTTTATTACATAAAATTCTTAATTGCAAAGCGGTTGGACTTAAAGTTGCATCGGAATATAAACACTTTACACAGAGAGAAAAAACCAAGCACATTGACCACAAGTCTGTGGTCAGAAGTAAGCTGAGGTTTTTTTTTTTAAATCAAGCACAATAATCTCAAATTCTGTGTGAGAACATTTGTTCTTGTATTAAGAACATTATTTCTTATATCAAGAACCATTTGCACTTAATAGACGAAGAAGAGCGTAGAACACATTTTTGATCTCTTAAATATTACAATTTAAACTATTGAAACCTGAAATAAGCACGATTGTTCTCAATACAAGCACATTGTGCATTATACAAGCACAAAGAGAAACACTCGTGCTTGATCTCGTATGTTCTAAAATTAGACACAGTCGTTCTTAATTTTTTAAAAGCATTTCTCTCTCTCTTTCTCTATGCATAGATGACAATTTACTTTCATAGGGACTTCATAGATTTGCTGCAATTGTCTTCGTAGTTATAAAGGTTGATTTTGATGCTAAAGAGTTCCTCATATTCACTTACCCTTTTTTAGAGAATACTGCGCTATAACATCAGCAAGATTTCTATTAGTAATCAGTTGGCTTTGGTAGTAATTTCTTTCCAAAACCGAATACCATAAGTTCTGGAACAAAATTAATAAAATGCGTATGTTTGTATGTATGTGTGTAAACCTTGAGCGATTGGATGTAAATTAATTAATTTTGGTTTTCTTGTCACCATTTTTTTATTTTATTATTTTTTTCTTCTCAATATTTGATGAGTTAATGGCACAATGCTGAAAAAATAAGTTGAATAAATATTTAAAAATATTACTTACAAACTTAAATAAAAGCATATAAAAAGCTTAATAAATATGCTTAACAACGAAGCAAATTTATTGATTTTCAATAACAAGCAAAAAAAAAAAAAAAATGGTGAAAAACTAAAAATGTGAAAAATATTGCCAAAGAAATACGAAAAACTTTCCACACGCGCCTAACTTTTACAGCGTATAGAGAAAGTAAGTGTGACAGTGGCAAACTCGCCGCATGGGGTAAAATTTCAAACAATCAAAAAAAAAAAAAATATAGCATACATGACAGCGTTCAGTCAGTATAAATATGTACACACATATCTCCCTTTATGCATCTTTAGTAACTATGAATTTGTTTTTTTTTTTTGTTTTTTTTTTTGTGTTTTATATTTTTGGCGCCCTTCGGCAAATGTTGTTTAATCATTTTTGATTTTGAATTGAAGCATCGACGACAGCAGAACAACAACGCAGGATGCTTGCTTGCTATCTTGTCTATATTTGTTTGTTTGTTTTTGTAACTGCTTACGCCTGAGCGCCTTCATGCCGCCCACATACAAAGACACACACACGTACACATATATGTATGTATATGTATATTCCGTCACTCATTATTTGTTGCGTTGCTATAGTGCGTGGCGTGGCATGGCGAGTTGTTGTCTTTGTTCTTATTAATGCTGCTTTTGTTGTTGTTGTAGTCATCATTTATATTTTTTGACACTCTTGGACAACGTCTCACCTCGTTTTTGCTCTTATGATCCTTATATGCTTTCACTCGTTTGTATGCATTCGGACTTTCTCTTTTTTTTTTTTTTTTGTTTCTTTGACTGCTTTGACGCCATTTTCTTGTTGTTGTTGTTGTTAATTTTTATGAAACAATTCGTAACACTTTTTGCCTTATTCGCTTTGTGAAACACCTTCCCTATTTATAGTATCAATATTTTTTTCGTATCTAAGTTTTTGAGCAGCATACTATATATGTATCTAGATACATTCATATGTGTATATATGTATGTATATATTTTGTATTTGATTATTTAGTTATTTGAGGGTGTTTGGGTGGATGGATGGATGGATGCTTGGTTTCTTAATATTCTTGTTGCTTTATGTGCTTGTTGTTGTTGTTGTTGTGATTTCTAATTAAATATTGGAAAGTGTCAGATACATATTATTTATGAAGAAAATGTATGCGTAATAATTATTGGTTTGGGAATAATGAAAGATTGTCTGCACGATAACACATATGTACTAGTAAATATATGTATAAGTATGTAGCAATGTCATTAATAAAAGTTTATGTTTAAATAAAATGTAAAGCTTGACATTTTAAAGTCGTTGCCTTACAATTTTTTAGAGCTTCGACAGATGCTAGTATTCAAGTATACAGTTCTAAGAAAATATTTTACTATTAGAAAGTATTTTCAAATTTAAAAATTTTAATGAAAATGCCAATTCTAAAGAGAACGCCTTTTATCCCAAAATACTTTTCATACATTCAAAAATCTTCTTATAATTCGAATACAGTTTATGCATAGATTGGATGAGCCAAATTAAATATTGGGTTTAAACCTTATTTATTTTTTATTTTATTTTTTGTTTTATTTTTTTTTTTTTTTTTTTGAATATTATTTTATCTTACGCATTTGTATTTTTAGCACTTTTTTGGCAAAAATAAATACTTCTTAGATTATATAAAATATCATATCTGATGAGTTGGTCAAAATATTACTATTTACTTTTATTAGGTCCAAAAATTTGTACATTGTAGCAAACACTTATTAACTTCCAAATGGGATGCTATTTATAGCAAAAAAAAAAAAAAATAAAATAATAAAAGGAGAAGAAAAAAATCAAACCGAATTATTGATGCTCAAAATCCAATCGTCAATATAGCTGAAGCTGCCGCACCTTCATTACCAGATTTTTTTTTTTTTTTTTTGAATAGCAACCGAACGCAACCCCAACTCCAGTTGAAAGGGATTTAGTTCATTTTACTTTTTCTACTCATTTTGGTTGTTGTCCTGCCTGACTGCCTGCCTGCTTGCCTATAGCACTTTCACAATGTCCTTTCAGTTTTTCATATGTAAAACGCATATGTGTATACATGTATGTATGTAAGCTGTGTTATATGAGTGGGTGGCTGGGGCGTTGTTGCGTGCGTTGCTGCAGTGGGGGTTGGAGGTAAAGAAAGTGATGTGTGCTTTGCGCGGAGTTGGGGTTGTGCTGTACTTGTATGGTTGCGTAGCAATCGCACTCATTGTCAGCATCAGCATCCTCGAATGTTGTTGCCACGACTACACGATAAGAAACGAAACAGAAAAATAAAGAAAAATGTATAAAAGTTGAGAAAAATACGTAGAAAAAATTGTAATTTTCATCGAAAAAAAATTTTTTTTTTTTTTTCATTTTATTCTTATTTGACCTTAAAAGAAAATTAGTAGCATCACATATATCATGTGTGTGTGTGTGTGTGTGTATGTACGAGTGTGTATATAATATACATATATTTTGGTAATTTGAGCATACATGCATGTCCTGCCTATATGTATGTATATGTGTGTGTGTGTAATATTCCTGTATTTCCGTTAAATTTCTCTTTTTATTTTGGAATTTTTCGATACGATTTTCCACAAGGAAGCAAGATAAAAACTCTAGCATTACTTTTTGAAATTGAATGGTGTGAGTAGATGTATTTTAGTTGGGGGCACATTTAGAAGAAAGTGAATTTTGTGCTTCCTTTTCCTCTTCTTCTTCAGCTTCTCTCTAATTTCAAGCTCATGTCACAGCTGGCTTTGCTTTGTTTTTTTTTTTTTCTTATTCTTTTTTTTTTTTTTTTTTTTGGGTTGAAGTTTTGTAGTTTTATTTTTCAGTAAGGGAAGAAGTAGTAAATATGAACTAAAGTTGCATGGGAATGAGTTGTGCAGAATACGCGTATTTCTATTTGGTTTTAGTTTTTCAAATGTGTTCGTGTGTTTGTGTGTGTGTATGTGCGTTGTTTTGGTGTTTTATAGTGTTTTTGGGTTTTGTAGTCAAGTGTAGTTGTATATGTGTGTGTGTGTGGGTGTCTGCTGCAAGGATGCTAAAGTGAAAAGTAGTAAATTGAACATTTTTTTGGTTCTCCTTCCGCTGCTGCGTGTCTGTGTTCTTTACTTTAGTTCGTTTTTATATTTGTGGGTAATTTGTACTTTTCTGGGTTTCAGCATAATTTTTTTTTCTTTCTTCTTCTTCAGTTTTTATATTATTTACTTTTTGGTGTGTAAATATATTTTGTGTATATAGTATATGTATGTATTTGGAAATTAAAGCGATTAACTTAAAAACAAAAATAAGTTTAGTAAGAAATTGTGTGAATTTTCTGTTTGATTATTTTTACTCGTTGATTTTGACTTACTCGTTTCTTTTGCTTTATACGATTTACCGTTATACTCGTTTCTTTTGTTTAAACATTTACTTATACTCGTTGCTTAAAATTTTCAAACAATTTCACAACTAAACGAGACAATATATGTCTCTCTGTCCATCTACTCGATCGATTTGTTTTTCTCTTTTTTTATGTACTCAGTTTAAAAAAAAAATATTTAGCTTAAATTTAAATCATTTTTGCTGTCATTAAAGTTTATTTTACTTAATTTTTTTTTTTTAGAAAATGACAAGCAAACAAGTATTATCATTTCAATTTATTTTAGATAATTTATATTTTCGGAACGAGCGAAGCTATCGTAAAACTTAGCTTCGGCGCTAAATTTAAGTGTCCTTGACAGCATTCGCTATTTACAGTAAAGCACAATTTAAAAGTTTCCTTAGTGCAACGCATTCGAAACGAAATGTTATCCCTAATTCTTATAACGCTTCAGGCTAAGATGATCATCTCGCGTCGCTATCACAATATAATTTTTGGCATTTGGACTTCGTTGCTATTGTTTGGAGTGCTGATAATCGAATATTTGCAACATCAACGTGAAGTGGCTAGCGTGCCGAAAAATGCAGTGGCACCGGATTTCTCCGAAATCGTTTTGTTTCCATTCGTATTGCCAAAGCTGACCGTTTTAGTTAAACTTTTTCTTCTTATCTTTATTGTCATTGTACACTACTATCCGCCGCCCATTGTACGGAATATTGTAATTACGGAAAGAACACGACGTTATGGAAATTTTATATTTCGTCGTTTGATAGCACAACTGGAACAGGTACTGCAACAGTTGCCAGATGCGAAGTTTCTAAATGTTGTTGAAGCAAACGGCATGAATCGGGAGGAGTACGCGAATGCAATCTGTAATTATCGTTTTGTCATGGAGCAAGCCTTCAAGGTTATCGATATCTTTCGACGTGATGTGGATAAAATCTTCTTTCAATTGGAATATCTACAACGCACTTCGCTAAATGATGCCTACGTCATATTGCATGAAGAAGAGCGCGCTCTACGCAAATTGGGCTACGATAAGATCAATGTTATTGTTACTTATGAATTTTTAATGGATCTTTGCTATCCGAAGTGCAAGTACGAAGGTGAGCTGGCTAGCAGTTAGCTAAATTTAAGTTGAATTGTTTTTGTTCGACGGATTGTTTCAAAATCGGCGGTTTTGTTAAATAAATATTGGTAAAAACTTTTAATTAGTTTTTAAGCTGTTTATTTTTTTCCAGTAAGTTTTTGTCTCGGTTATTGGCTTGAAACTTTTAATTATGTTTTTGTTTTTTTCTAATTTCTTTTTTCAACTAATTACTTTGTTTTGCATTTTATATTTATTTTCTAAATTTAAGTTTATGGTTTAGCAACGCAAGCGGTGAATGGGTGCACCTTGCGTTTTTGTAAGTCATTAGTGTGCCATGTGCCTCGTTTTCCATTTTTTTTTCGAGTTCCAATTGGGTTCATTTATTTAAATTGTCACATTTTATTGTTGTTGTTGTATTTGTTTTTTATTTTATTTTTTCTATGTTTGTACTAATGTATGTGCATATGCCAACGAATTATAATAATGAACCCTCTTAACTCCAACGTTAGAGAACGAGAGTAGTTTAAAAAGTAATCACTAAAAAGATATTTGCAAGATGTACTTATGTCGCGCTGGTTTATTTATACTAAATATATTTCATTACTTTCCAAGCTACCCTCGTTAATAGTGTAGAGGAAAATGGAAAATTTTCGAAATAAAATCCATAATCAGTTAAATTATTAAAGTTTTCGTATCCTGGCGCGTGGATGAATTACGTTTTTATGAATGTGTAAAAAAACAGTGCCTATGGAACATGTTTGCTATAGTAAGCACCCGCGATATTGTACAACAAAATTTTGTTCACTATTTCTTCATTTTTTTTTTAAAAAAAAAAATTCACGAGATTGTCTGAAAAAAAATATACAATAAAAATAAGTATTTTTATATATGAAGTATCAAAATATTTTATTGTAATTCTTTATTTTGTTTTATTTAGAAATTAATTTTTTTAAATGTTCTTGCAACAATCAGGACAAGTATTTTCGTATTTACAAATATTTTTGAAAAGTTCTTTCAAATATATAAATAACAAATAAAACTGTAGACGACGACCGTGAAAATTACAACAAAAACTAAGAAGAAAAAAAAACACACGCAACGCACACCAAGCAACACACATGTTGACAAATTTTGAAATTGTGTGCGTTTTTGAACACAAACAATAATTTCGAATCGACGAATCGCCTCCGCCCAAGCAATTTTGTAGCCTTTACTAAAAGTGAGAATGTGTCCTTTTGTTAAAAAAAAAAATAATTCATGGTACTCGTACTCATACCATCCAAATATATACACCGCGTACATATGTACATATTATTATTATTATAAGTGCGTGTGTTAACTCTAAAATCGATTAAAAACTAATTTTGAACACCTTTGCTGACTAATTTTTTGTTTTGTTTAGAAAAGTTTTTTATTTTGTTATATAAAAGAATTCAAAAGGGGGTGTGGTGCTTCATGCATGAACAATTAAGGGAACTAGTAGAATATTAGATACTCTAGAAATTGTTAAGTAAAAAGCGCAGCATACTATTTTTGTAGAAATTTCATTGAAATTTTTACCTAAGGAAATGAAATTATCGATTTTCTAACTCGGAAGAGAGTCCCGTCAGTGAAAAATTTACCAATTCCACGATAAGCATCAAAATTCTTCTCATTAAGAATACTTTTATAACTAGAAACAACAAACGTAGATGTATAATCTAAAGAAAAAATTTTAATCTGGTTTCAATCGAACAATTATTTTACTCCCAAGTTTTAGTCCTAGTAGGAAACGTCGGAATTAGACCAATGTCCCGTTCTGACCAATGTCTCGCGCCCATCTTAAAATCTTAATCTACTACACAAACAGCATAAAAGATAATAAAAAAAGTACGAACTAGAAATTTTACTATTAAAACTGTCAGATACATACAACAACCTTCTTACATTCAATATATCTCCAAGTATTTGCACAAAAAAAAAGTATCTTTTCATTCAATTTTTTTGTTTCATTTATATCCATAATTTTTTTTGTATTTTTTTTTTTATTTGCACAAAAATATTGACAATATTACAAAATTTGTTGTAAGAAATTTTAGGGTAGAAATGCTTTCATAAGTTATTTGGTATGTTTCTGCTAGAAAGCACACATTAAATCTGATGACTTACCTTCAATTTCAGATATATTTATTTACTTATTTGTTTATTTTGTTTGATGTGTACGCTTCAAATGAAAGTGAAATGTCCCAAAAACAGAATACTTCGAACAATTGTTAAATTTTTGTCTATTTTTTGTTTTTTTTTTTGACGCAGCAAAGCATTTTTATATAAAAATTTAATGCGAACTAAAAGAGCACGAATTATAATCAGATTAGAGATAACTTACTACTTTGTGAATTGACTGTGAAATTAAGAATGAAATCTTTTTTATTTTTTTTTTTTTATAAATCAGTGAAAGTACTTTCCAAGCCGCTTAAAGCAAATAAATGCTTTCTGATTTTGTAATATTAAAGAATATTAAAGTTATGAAGTAAAAAAGCTACATAATCGCAGATGAGCAGCAGTGAGAAGACCACAAAACTATCATGGAAGATACAAATCTTGAAGAACTGCTGGACGCTAAATATTCATAAATGGTACCAGGAGACCTCCGAACGGCAGACAGTCACGCGTAAAATTAAAGAAAGATTTTCGTTTTATTTTGTAAATTATTTTTTTATATATATTTAATGCATTAAATTCATACAATAATCATATATAATATATATATAAGTATATTTAAAACACACAATTTTGTTTTTATTCTTTTTGATAAATGCTCACTTAAAATTAAATATTTTTTTTTATACGTTTTTGGTTTTATTAATGATTTTAATATTTATGTTTTTTTTTTTTAATATTTTTTTTTTGTTTATTTAATTTAATTTTTTCGGTTTGAAATTATTTCATAAATCTCTTTTTGTTATTTTTATTAATTTTTTTTTTAACAAATATTTTCAAAAAGTTAATATTTTTTTTTTTTTAAATTTAATAATTAATTTAATATAATTTTTCTTTTTATTTTGAATAATTTTGATTTTTGCTCAATTTTGATTTTTTGCTCCTTCAATATATTTTTTTGTATTAATTTTGTTTTTCTTATAATTAAAAATTTTGAACCTAAATAAAAATATTTCATCGAATTTTATTTTAAAGTAAAAGTTTTTTTTCTCTTAGTTTTTTAATTAATTTTTTTTTTAAGTGTATATATAATAATTTTTTTTCTTATAAACTAAATTTTGATTTGTGGCTCATTGGAAATTTTTGAATTTTTCACAATTGGAACCTTTTGATTTTTGCTCTTTAAAGGTACTTTTTAATATTTTAATTTTTTTTTTTGTTATCGTTTATTTTTTTTTTTTTTTTTTGTTCGTTCAATTTGGTTTTTTGCGTTAATTTTTTTTTTTTTAAGTTTGAGTTTAATATTTTTGATTTGTGCGCTCGTGTAGAAATTTTTCTTTTTCAGATAGTTTAATGCTTGTTTTGTATATAAAAATAAAGAAATCAATAATGTAAATGTATAAAAATAAAAACAAACACATCAAGTCAACGATTTGAAAAAAATGTCAATTTTAGTTATTTACATCCCTTCTTGACTATGAAACAAACACCCTCTTGCATTACAAAATTATTGTCATAAAAGCAATAAAAATGAAAAAATAAATCTGAAAAATTTGCATACCATTTATAAAAATAAATTGCAAATTTTCACAAGAATATGACAAAAAAAAAAATTGCATTTCGTTCTTACAAAAGTATAAAGGCCTATTCTAGCAACAACTAGCCGCACCCAACTCCAAACAAAAGGCAAAAATAAAATCACCCTCAGACATGTTACAATTCATTCGGTAGCTCTAATCTAAATTGCATTTTTCATTTTTCACTGATTTTCTTGTGACATTTTACCTAAATTCTTTGTTTTTTTTTTTTTTTTGAGAAAAATCACATTTTTAAACATGCAAATGCAAAAATATAATAGAGCACCCCTATATGCGATACATACGAAAAGGTAGGGGTGGCTTTTGCATTTCGCTTGTATTATATTTTTTTTTTTTTGGCAAAAAACCTACACAAATGACTGCAATAAAAATTTTTGGCTGGATTAAAATTATGCATCAAACGAAATATAAGATGAAATATTATAAATTGCCAATTTCAGCATGCAGCAGCATGCCAAGGGTGCAATCTGTGTAAAGAAACTAAAACGAATTTCTGTTGCATAATTGCTGTCAAAAAGTATCAAATATCCTTCAAGGCATTATATTTGCGTTTGCGAATTTGCATGACGCATTAAAGCTTGAGAGTTCTTCTAATGAGAACGCATGGCGACACGTGACAAATAATTAACGCCGTAGGGAAAGGGGGTGGCAGTCGGGCGCATGGCCAGATAGTACAATGTCCTTTTGTTATAATGCATATACAGCATAATGCATAATCAAATGTATCGCAGTCAAAAAGAAAAACTATGATTTTAATTAGCAATAAGAAAATATATAAAAATTTTAGTTACAGATACATAGATACATTTGTATCTAGATACTATTGCAGCGCTGCAGCTGTTACGTTCTTTATGCATACAATTTTGTATGCTGATAACACTTCAATTTGTGCGCATTTGACCGTGCTGCATATATGCAAGCTGGACTTTCGGTTTTTCTTTTGAATAGAATTTTTTTTTTTTTTTTAGTTGAATTTTTTATGCATAATTTTTTGGGTAGTTTTCTAATTTTTTTTCTTTTTATTTTAGTCGCCGTTTTATAGCGCGCGACGCAAGCAGATGCATTTTCATTTGTTTGGCTATTTATGTATTATGTTGATTTTTCTTTTTTAAAGCGAATATCCTAATCACAGCGTGGGGGAAACATTAAGCCGGAAGTTGTTTTCACTATTTTTTTTTATGAGGGTGTGCTGTTTTTTTGGTATAAAAAAATGTGAAAAAAAAGAATATAAATAAAAAATATTTGATAAAAATATTTTTAGAAATTAAATGCTCGATACCAGCATAATTTACTGTTTTTTTTTAGTTTCAAACAATTTTTATGACCTTGAATTATTTGTTTTAGAGAAATTTTACAGGAAATGTTTATACAAAAGAACGGATGAAGAAAAGTTAGTTTCAAAATGCTTTTATCATCAAAAAGTAGGCACAACTAGAATGGTTTTCATTCGATTGATTATATTTTAGTCTGGATCAACGAAACTGGTTTGTGTCAAAGTTTATACTATAAAATTTAGATCAGTAAATCTTGAAACACAAATTCTGCATTGTACTCTTGGCATCATAAAATATCTGATTTTGGCATTGGTATTTAAAATTATTATGAAAAAAATTAATATTCACCTTTTTTGCTTTAAAATAATAATAGTTTCAAATGATGATACCATTTACAACAAAACTTTAGACAGGATACAGAATATCTTGTAGTCTGGCATACTCGACTATCGTTTTTTTTTTATATAGACTAGCTTTGAAAATTTTTTGTAATTTATTTATTTAGCAATTGAAGACGAGCTGGGAAACACTTTCAAAAAATGTTTAATTTTTTTATCAATTGTCAATCACAATCTAAAATTCTCTTTACAATTCAACTTATCAATTTCATTCTAAAAATTTCAATCAAAGTAATCACTCCATTCTTTGACAATTCTATGAACTACCCTGCATAAATAAGCACTTTTTAATCTCGTTAAATGAACTCATTCAATTATTAAAAAAAATCTTTAAAATAAAAAATCATTTTTTATTTATTTAAAATAAAAAAAAAAAAAATCAAAAAAAAAACAACTTCTTATGACAATTTAAAAAGGCGTTAAGCCAGCATCTTTTTTTTTTTTTTTAACAATAAATTTTGTATTTCCCACAAACCGAAGTGTGATAAGTTGCCCCTATAATAAGCTGAAGAAGTATAAATAACTAAAAAATTGAAACCTAACCGAAATGTACACAATTGTACGGCAATCAATGACAAAACCTCAAGAAGGGCGCAGTAGAAAAAAATAAACGACTTATATGTGTACGCGCTAAGAACTTCTGCAAGAAAAAAAAACATTTAAGGGGTGTTTGCGCCTTAAACTGACTTATGACGCGTGTGTTTGTTTTTTATCTATTTGCACAGAAATAAAAAAATTGAGATATGTGAGATACTTTTTTTTTTTTTAAAGAAATTTGAGTAGGTACAAAAAAAAAAAAAAAAGAATAAGATGTTATGATGGGAATAATCGCTTGGAAGCGTGTTGAACACGCGCACAGTTTTAGATTGGTTAACAATTTAAAAGCAATTTGTGGCCAATTAAAAAACATGTTAAGTGTGTCAATTAAATAAGTATAAAAAAGATAAGTAACTGATACGAAAAAAAATAATAATAATCAACAGAAAATAGTTTTAAGAAATTTTTTTATTTTATTTATTTTTTAATTTGATATTTTGCTTAAAAATAAAAATAGTAAAACTAAAATTTTGATTTAAAATAACAAATTAATTAAATTACGCAAGAAATTATGTAAGAAAAAATATTTAAAACAAAAAAATTATTGCAGAACTTTTTTACAAAATATTTTTTGATTTTTAAAATTATTAAATAATAAAGCATTAATTTTTAAAATAAAATATAATGTATATATAAAATATTTTTATTAAAATATATTTTTTTTTTTTTTTATTAAAACTACAACAATGTGTTTGCTATAATATAAAGGCACGCAGCAGTTTTTAAAAAGAAAAACTTTTTAAACGGAATATAAATTTATAGCAAACACAATGTTACAGCAACTTATTGTTTGTATGTTTTGTTTGTTATGGTGTTTTTTAGTGCTTTTTATTTAAAACTATTTAAATTTACTAATTACGCATTTTTCTTGAAGCCAGAAAAAACACCTTAGATACTAGACAAAAAAATATACAATACAAAAAATTAATGCGCATTTAGTAAATTTCTAGAATTTTAAACTATTTTTTTTAGATATTTCTTTTTAGATTTTATGTTTATAGTAAACTTATGCATGTGCGCAGCTTAACTAAGTTAAAAGCTAAGCCTTAACTTTTTTTAGTGGAAAGCATGCTTTTAATATTTTACTATAACTGACTAGCAATTTTTTTTATAAAATATTTTTGAAATTTAAAAACAAATTTTTTTTAAACATTACCGGTGACTAGTTATTTGTTTTTTGGTCATTTTTAGTATATTAATTTCTTTGCTTTGGAATGTGTTATATTTAATTTAACTTAAAATAATAAAATAAAAATATATCAAAAATAAATGAATAAATCTTTAAGTAAATGGAATATATATTTTTTTCTGTTACATACAAGCGGCTGGCTGAGGTAATTTTTAACTAAGTTTTTGGTTATTTCTGTTTAATATTTATATACTTTTTTTTTTAAATTTATTAACTTTATTTTTACTGGCTTAATTATTGTTTTCAAGTCCGTCTGAGGTAGCAAAATTTATTTAAATTTATTTTCTATTAATAAATTTAATATGATTTTTTTTTATGCAAGATTTTCTTTTTTACTTTTCTTTTTACTTTTTTAATTTTTCTTTAATTTGTGTAAAAAGTACTAAGCTTCATTGTACTTTTGCCCTGAGTAATTGTTCTTCTTGTTCTTAAAAACCATTTTTTTTTTCTTAAATGTTGCATGCGTCTTATTTTGCGCATTTATGTTTTTTTTTTTTTAGTTTGATTATAAGTTTATATTTATTGTATCTAAATATATTTACATATTTAAGCAATTGATTAAAGTGCACACGAATTACCATTTAAGCAATGACGTGAACACCCTAAATCTTAGCTTTATGCTATCTGTGTATTTGATTATTTGTGTTTATTTCTATTAGTTTTGGCATATGTACCTATATGTATCTAAACTGCTTGCTTATCTAAAAAGATATTTTTTTTTCCATTCACTATAAAACTTTTAAAAATATGTCTTTTTATGTTTTTTTTTTAGTTATATTATTTCAGTTTGCTATAATTACAACTAATACCTGTTTATTATGCTATAATCTTTTTGTATCTCTGTGTGTGTATTAGTTTTGAGCAAATTTTATATATGTATATTTCTTAAGTTTTGCGCTAGATACTATATATGTATTTTTTTTTTATGCATAGAAAATTGAAAATTCATATAGACACCACCCAGAATTTTACTACAAACTACTTGAATAGATTAGATGTGCATTTTTTTCTACTACAAATCATCTTTTTGTATCTTATGGTAAGTATGTACGTATTTTTTTCTTTCTTCCTTTTTTTTTTTTTTGTTTGCTATTCTTTGAATTCTGTTGTAAATTTTTAACTAAAAAAATGTTATTTATTTAGGAACTTTTTTAATATTAATCACTAAAGATACATTTACATTTATGTTTTTATGTGAGTTAATGTAGCTATAAAAAATATGCTCAGTTATATATGCTATAATTATAGCAAACATACACACACTCACACAGTGTTGCCAGCTTAAACGGACTTGGTTCTATTTAATTTAAGAATTTTTATTTTTATTTATTTTTTTTTTCATTTTGTTTTAATGAGCTCAACTAATATGCGCACTCAGTCTTTTGTAGTTGCACTATTTTTTATTTATTTTTTTTTTTTTATTTTTTTATGTATTTATAACGGTCTTGTCGGTCATTTATATACATACTTACTATATAAATTGTTGCGTTTTATATAAGAAAATAATTTTTAAAAAAATTCATTATGTTTGCTATTGTTTTAAATAAAAATAGAAATAAGTTGTTTTTTTTTTTCTTGTTTTACTTACGCTGGCAACACTGTAAGCAGCAGGCAGTTAAGCGTGCTGCCAACTTACGTCATTTCCATTTAAGTTGGTGTCAATTGAAATGTAAGCTTTGCAGCGCCTGCAAGTGGTTTACGTACTGGCAAATAGATGATCGCAGGCATAAAACGATTTGCAATATTCTGTTGCTCCTCTACATCTTCTGCTTCTTCGGGAGCAGCAATGCATTCAATCTGAAAAGCCTGCATTTCATATTGATGTTGTTGTTGTTGCTGTTGTTCTTGTGTTTCTGTATTAGTTTCCGCTTGTTGCAGCTTTGGCATAGCATAACTGACAGGTTTGCATGACTTATTCGCCAATTCACTGAGCGCTATTATCGGTGAGGTGGCAGTTGTACGTTGTGGCTGTCCATTGAATTTAGTGTTGGTAACTCCGGCTCCGGTGGTAGACGTCGGTGAGTGTTGTGCAGAGCCAGGCGATGTTGCGGCATGCATTGGAGTAGTTGATTTTATTGCTGCATCATCTAAATTGATGGTAGCTAAAGGACTAAACATGGCCAGCGGTGTTGTTGGCGTGCTATTTGAGCGTAATGATGTCGTTGGTGATGCTGCTGCAGCATTTGTTGTTGCTGTTGCTGTTGTTGTTTTTATCGGTGTACTACGTTTTGATAGATTGGTGGGTTCCAACTGACGTTCTTCAACGCTGTTACTTGTTGGACTAATTTGTTGTTTGAAATTCTCTTGCGACATTTTTGTATCTTCACAGTTTACAACAGGTGGCGGCGGTGGCGTTGTTGCCGTTTCGTTTGTTTCGTCAATTTGTAATTCTGTTTGCGGTTCCAATGCTTGCATACCAGCTGCATCGCTTATAGCATGCGAACGTTCGTGTATAAATAGAAATGCATAGTAGGGTGTTGTAAAAGGACACAAGGAGCATTGATATTCCTTATAGCGTGCCTGTTCGAACATATTTGTGCCTGGCAACATTTGTTTTTGTTGTTGTTGTTGCTGTTGTTGCTTTGTTGTCTGATCAAGTAAATGTTGCGTATTAAGTTGCTGCAAAGCTTGTGCAATGTTAGCAGGATTCAATAGTCCTGCAGCAGCAGCGGCCGCTGTCAGTGGTGCAGCAGCACTGCTGGAAGTTGCAGCGCCAGCCATGCCGTTAGGTATTTTGAGCGTTGGACTATTCGATTTGCTAACCATCATGCCATATTGTTGTTCCAATTCACGTAATTTCTCAATGCCAGCAGCGCCGTGATCATTCAGAAGATGCGTGCGCAGCCATTTAGCGCTGCGGAAGGGACGCGTACAAAGTGGACAGTTTTCCAAAGATGCAGCCATGCTATTTGCTTGGAATGGACTCATACTTAAGTCAGTACCATCTAACGGTCTGGTTGTAGTTGGCGTTGTTGGTGGCATTGGCGCTGCTGCCTGTGCATTCATTTGTTGCTCCAATTTTATGCCATTCTGTCCACGTGGCTGTGGCAATGGTGAGCCCTCTTCGATAATGCCGTGTGTATTGTGTTTGTGCACGCGTAGAAAATATTTGCTGCATAGTTCCTTGTTGCAAATGTTGCATACAACGCCACCAATCTGTGCACCATTCTCAATCTCGATGCCGTGCATGCGTTGCATATGCGTTTTCATGAAATATTTGTTGCATAATTCCTTATTGCAAATCTCACAGTAGCTGGACGTTGGTGTTATGGTATAGGGTGGCCGTGTTGGCACAACACCACCGACGCCGACGCCGCCGGCGCCAAGCATAATCTTACGATCTGGCGTATAGAAACCATCACGCAATGGACTGCCGAGTGAAGCGACATCCATACCGGCGGGCAGTAGATGCATTTCAGCGATATGTTGCTTAAATTCTTGCGGTGTCATAAAATCACGTTCACACGGCTGACAGCGTAGCTCATTCATGCTGCCCGGCGGTGAGCCTAATAGACCAGCGGTGGGCGATAACTTGAGCGATTGTTGCTGTTGTTGTTGTTGCTGCATGAGCAGCTGTTGTTGTTGCTGTTGAAAGAATTGCTGCTGCAATGCATTGCCGGCATCCAAACTGCCAGCATGTTCGGTCATTATGTGTGCCTGCAGTGCATATTGATGCTCTAGTTCACGACCACAGAGATGACATGGCACCGGACGTTGGCCATTTAAGTCATTGAGCTGCTGTATCATCGACTGTAGTTTCTGTAGATTTTGCATAGCAGCCTCGGGACTTGTTGAGAGTGGTAGGCCGCCTAAATCTGGCGTTATTGTTGTTGCTGCTGTAGCTAACTGATCGGAATTTTGATTTTGTTCCACATCCATTGGTTCCTGCGATTGCTGCTCCGTTTGTGGTTCTAGTTTAATACGCTTAGGCGAGTGTTGCCCATTAGTGTCAGCCATGCCATTCTCATCAGATGCGGCTGTTGTTTCCATTGCATTGGCCGCTGCAGCTGCAGCAAACATACGCAGCTGTGCCTTCTCATTTGCGGCTAAATTGAGCAGATTTAATGCCGGCATGCCAACCGGAAGATTCATAAATGGCCAAGCCATTTTCTGTGCCAACTGTAATTGTTCAGGATTGTTATCCTTGAGCAGCTCATCCGGCGGTACAAAGATGCCATGACGTTTCCATTTGTGTGTGCGTAGAAAATATTTATTGCAATATTCTTTGCAGCAGATTTCACAGAATGCTTCAGGATACAAGACGCCGAGACGACGTAGCTTTTCGTGCGAAAAATTAGCCTCGCGTGCTTGTTGGTGCAGCTGAGGTGCCAACTTACGTGGCTGTGGTGTAAAGGAGACTTCTTCTTGTTCGAGTGTAAAATCCTGTCGAAAACCTTCGGGCATTTGAAAAGGTTTTGCCTCGTTGGATGACGTAGAGGAGTTAGCTGGATTATCCGATGTTGTTGCTGTTGTTGTTTGCTGCTGCTGCTGTGGTTCTTGCTTTATTGGCGTTGTTGTTGTAGACAATGAAGTCGTTGTTGTCGTGGTTGCTGTCGTAGCGTTGGTGCTTGAATTTGTGTTATTCGGACTGCTACGTTGTTCGTGTATCTTAGCGCGATGACGTCGCATTGGCAAAATATTGGTAAAACGCTTCGAGCAGATATCGCATTGTACGGTCGGTGTTGCTGTTTGTTGTTGCTGTTGCTGCTGTTGCTGTTCCATGCTAGTTTGTGCTTGCTGCTTTTGTTGCTGTTCGGTAGCATTCTTTTGCTGCTGCTGTTGCTGTTGTTGTTGTAGTTGCTTTGCTGCTGCTGCTGTTGTTGTAAGTGTAGCTGCAGTTGTTGTTGTTGCTGCTGAAACATTTGATTCATGGCATTCATACTTCCAGGCATTCCAGCAATTCCTGTGCCGCTGTTATTGTTATTTGTATTACTGTTGTTATTATTGCTACCTGGCATAATGCCAACTCCAACACCAGCGCCACCATTGCCACCCATAGCTGTATCACTACCCACAGGATCATATATACCATGCTTATTTGCTTTGTGCGTCTTTAAGAAATACTTATTGCAAAATTCCTTATTACATAACTCACAATAAGCCTCAGGATTAAAGATGCGCAATGGAGGACGATTTAAACCGTCTACCCAGGAAAACCTGGCACACCCAAGCCAAGCGGTAAATAGCCACCGGCAGCGCTAAGTGCAGCCGCTGCTGCAGCCGCTTCTGGTGGAAATGGAAAAGCGCCATGCGGCAATGCGGACATCCAGTGCTCCTTGGCACCATTTGACATTAACAATTGATGCTGCTGTTGTTGTTGTTGTGCCATATCGAAATGTGTTGCCATTGTGTCCTGTATTGCATCGGGACTATCGCGTTGCTCAGATTTAATCTTAACAGAAGCAAGAAATTCAAATGGCGATTTGCTTGTAATTTCATCCATTTTGTTGTTGTTGCTGTTGCTTGTTGCCATTTGGTAGCGCATTGTTGTTGCTACATGCATGCTCTTGCAACATATGCAAACTGAGCTTAAATTCATTTTCAAAATTTTCACCGCATTCTTTGCAATATGTCTGATAAGGATTACATGCGTCGTCATTCACTTGTGGCATGTTGTTGTTGCTGTGTGGTTGCTGTTGTTGTTGCTGTTGTTGTTCTTGTGATATGTTTTTCAATATCCTGTTGCGAAGTTTGCTGTTCGTGGTCCATTTGTTGCTGTTGCTGTTGTTGCTGCTGCTGTAACATTTCAAATTGTTCTTTCAGCTGCTCAATCGATTTGGGTAAAAACATTTTTGACAGCTTTTCCTCGTAATCGATACTTGCAAGCGCGCCACTATCTGTCGCTGTCAATTCATTCAATTCGCCGACAATGCCTCCACTTGCTGCTGCCGCTGCCGCGACTGCTGCTAGATTGAGCGCATCATCATGACGACTTGGATTGTGTTGTTTGCGTCGTTTCTTTGCTGCATCGTTAATCGCTTCCAACAGACGCAGCTGCATGGCTGCATTTGCTGCAACAGCGACAGCATTCATTGTTGCTGCGGCTGCTTCATCTGTCGTTGTTGTTGTCGTTGTTGCTGTATAGAGCTGCTGCTGCAGCACAACATCGTCATCATCATCATTTTTATCATCATCAACGTTTTCAATAATGTTGCTCATATCCTTTATTGCAAGCGCATCGTTGGCATTTGTGCTGCTTCCCAAATCGTTTGCAGTTGCATCGGCAAGACTGCGTTTGCGTTGCTTTTTGCTGATGCTGCGGCTGATGCTGTTGTTGCAATTGTTGTTGTTGGTGTAGTTGACGTTTTTGTTGTGAGTGTTGTTGTTTTTGTTGTGTTTAATGTTGTATCTTTAGTTACTACTGTGGCTTCTGCTGCTTCATTGTTTTTGTGTTGTTGTTGTTGTTGTTTTCTAGTTTTTGCTTATCTTCATGTGTTTTTGTTGCTGCTGTTGTTGTTGTAGTTGTATTTGTATTTGTATGATTTGTTGTATTTGTGCGATTTGTTGTATTGAGTGTCGATGAATTGGATACATCAGATAATGCGGTATCCTCGCTACTTAAATCAGGCGGTGGGGTGGCATATATTGACGCAGCCATTTTGGTTATTACTAAAAAAAAAATGAGAAAAGAAAAAAATAAAACGTTTTCATTGAATAATTGCTTTACTAAATTAATAGAGTTCAATGACTCAAAGTGTGGGAGTTGGGAAAGGTTATAAAGCTTTGCATGCTATATACTATATGCATATATTTGTATATAATGGACTATTTTACAGATAAATAAATATGTAATTTGAATAATTAATGAAATTATAATTCTATGTACGCCTTGGTTAATAGATTTTTTGTTTAAAAATATGAATTATAATATTGCCCCCGAAAGTATGCAACATTTTGTTTTATTTTTTAATTTTAAAAATTGCGCTTAAGGACTTATTTTTTAATGGAATCTAGAATATACTTTGAATATGCTTTGTGTCATATATTTTCGATTAAACTTCTTTTATAATTAATTGTAAGCTTAATTGAATATGCCAAATCGAATCAAAAGAGCAAATAACTTTTATACAAAAAAAAAAAAAAAAACCAGCGCCAACACTAAGATGTACACTAATACAAACATGCAAGAAATATGTGTACACATTAGTTACGTATGTATGCATGTATTGTATTTCTGTAGATATATTTGCGTCTCATTTCCGAATTCTATTTATTTTTATTTTATTTCATTTTTTTTTTTTAGTTTTTGTACAAATTCTATGAAAAATTTTTTTCCATTATGTATATAATTCTTTATAGCATGCCGCTTACACTCGTTGCTTTTCTCTGTTCTATATTAACTAAAACTTTATATACACACACACACACTTACACATTCTTAGAATATGCTGCTTTACACTCACACAACAAAAAAAATTTATACAAAGTCATCCGATTTAAGGAATACAAATTTTGCTTATTTTGTTGCTACTAAAGCCATAACTTTTCTTCGGTTTTGTCGTTCTGTACGTCCTTCTTCTTATTGCCTATACACCGTGCTTCAATAAAGCAAAACCTTCTACAACCATTATACACTATCTTTTTCATACTACTCAATCACCCACCCACACACATATACACACAGTATCCTGGCTATTTTACTTACGCCGTTGCGATTCATATATACTGCCTCATATACCACACACACCCGCATATTACCTTCACTTGAACTGCGCATAAAACTTATAAAAATTTTCTTCAACATGACTTGGTAAAATAAATTTGATTCTCCAGAAAAAAAAAAAAAAAAAAAAACCAAAGAAATGCCAATTTTTTCATTTATATTTCTTATGTGTGTGTGTGTGTTTTTTTTTGTTGTAAATATATACGTGTGTGTGTGTAGTTTGTTTGAAAAGAAGAAAAATATTCTCAACTATGCTGCAGACATAAATTAAGTTTCCATGGTTGAAATTGGGTTCAGTCTTGGCCTGACTTGAAGTTTTTTTTTTATATATTTTTATTCATGTTTGTTCTGTTTGAAGCAAGAAAATGAGGCAAATGCCAGGAATGTTCATGGTTGGTTGACTAGTAGTTGCTTTGGTTGGAGATTTTTCTAAAGCCTTAGGTAGTTTGCTGTTATTTTATTTTATTTTATTTGATTTTTTTTTTTTTGGTTTAAACGCTTGGTTGAGTGGACAGCATGGACAGGACACACTTTTGCTGTGCTTCAAAGACGAGTTATAAGAAAAATAACTTCAATGAAAAAGGCAACAGTGTAAACAAGGTATCGTACTTATTTTTCCTTTTTTTTTTTTGTCTGTCTTTTTCTATTTTAGCTTTAGATTCAGCTACATCTTAAGTTGCTGCTTATTTTGACAGCAGCATGTAATTGGCAAAATATATACACACATACACACACACGGTACGCCTAAATGTATGCTTTGCGTTTGAAACATTGTCTTCTCCCTTATTGCCTTTACTGCGTATGGCACATCTTAGCGCAAGGATTTATTAGGCATTGACTGTGCTTTCATTTATTAAAGTTTTAATTAAGTAAACTTTCGTTTTTAATAAAAATCAAGCAAGAAACATTTATTTAGATTTTGCTTCAATATAAATGGTATAAAATATATGCGTTTCGGAATAATGGAGTGAATGGAAGGAATACAAACTAATATATCTTAAAATAAAGTAAGAAAATCTATTTGGTATAAGCTATGTATGAGCGAGGGTTCCAGAGTATCTAATTATAAAGTTTATAGTTCATAACTCCTATAGTCTCTTTGAGGTTTGTGCATGCTTTATGTTATCTACATATATTGTCTAGTTTCATAAAAGCTTTATATATGCACCGATTTCTGCCTTTGGACACTCGCCTGAGCGAGTTAATATATTTTATTTTTTATTTATCAAAATTTGTTAAGTATTTCACGAGCAGTTCAACATTTCAACAAATTGTTTTTATTTTATAAACAAGAAAATAATTTAAAACATACACATTAATTTTATTTGATCACACTTTAGCACAATTAAAATATTTATAAATTTTTAAAATTAATTTTTGAAAACATTCGCGTAAATTTTTTTCTTATTTTTTTTTCGTTAAAAGATCATTTTAAAAATATCAATCGTAAAACCATACGCGATCGCTATTGCGCATGCGCGTGTATCCTTTCGAACGTTCCGATATCAACTGACCACGCATGACACAGCAGAAAAACTATCAAAATTTTTCTAAAAAATACAAAAAAAACTCATTGAAAAATCGAATAAAAATCAAAACAATAAAATCATCGATGATATGTGAAAATAAAGAAAAAAAATGTGCAAGCGAGAGAAAAACGAGAGTGAGCGACAGAGAAAAAAAACTCAACCGCACAAATCAAAAACATTAAACCGAGGTACAACCCCCCGAATTGTGCCGTTCCGCGTGCTCGTGCCAGTGCGCGATAGTTGCACATTTAATGCGACTCATTTTCTATAAATTTTCTTTTTACATTTAACTATCAAAAAAAAAAAAAAAATAAAAGAAAAAACTCGATAAAACACCCCAAAACAGCAAAAATCAAAAATTTCCCTCAAAAAAAAATAAAATAATAATAAACTAAAAGTGAACGCGGCACGGTGCAAAGCAACGCAACGCGACTGAGAAAAGCGTTTATGAAAAACCCTTAATGCTCCGCCCCTTTCTATTTTATTTTTATTTTATTTTTTTTTTTTTTTTTGAAATTTTCATTACTATTTCACTTTTTATTTTGCTTTGTCGTCGTTGAGCATTTTTATATCGTGGCAAGTTTTCATTTTCATTGTTCTATAGTTTTTCAATTTATTGTTGTTGTTGTTGTCGTTGTTGTTTCTTGTCGGTTTTGCCTGTAGTTGTGCTGGTAGTAATCGTTACAGTTATTTTTATTATCGTTTTTGTTGTTGTTTTTGTTATTCTAATATTTTCTTGTTTAACAAAAACTTTTTATGTCAACATTTTTTTTGTATCCTACTTTCATTTTGTCTTTGTTCTGTATGCGCGTTTTCTCCGCCCTACCCTCTTCATGTATGTACATAGTCTATCGTGTGTTTCTTAAGTGTATCTTGTTATTTTGTATCTTGTATCTTTGCATCATAATTATGTTTTTAATTCGTTTGCATAAATATCACTCGCTGCCCTTGACTCGTGCCGCTCATGTACTACGATGATATATTTTGTATTTGTTAGAAAGAGTACGAAAATATACAAAGAGGGATAAGAGATCAACTGTCATTCGATTCGTATTGGGCAAATGTCACATGCAGCTCGATTTGTATTTTTTTTTTTGTATCTTTACAGTTGTTGCTTTTAAATGTTGAGATGCTTATCGCGACAGAACTATTATATTAGACATCAAAGCGTTATTCGATACGTTGTAATGTATTTGGTAACTGAATTTAATTATATAAAAAAGAAATACGTAAGAAAAGGTTGCTATGTGCTTTGGTGTATAGAATTATATTTCACCTTTTTCGAATTTTGCAATTAACTAATCTTGACTGCGAGATACTTTGTGCCCATGTACAGGTGTATTGTATGAGTGCAATTTGATAAGTCAGGTTACCCAAACGAAGTCGTCATGTCACATTGGACGATCGGAAAATGAAATTGCGTGTCATAGCTGAGGCATCTCAACTGATATGAAATATCTAACCGCACTATGAACGGCGTAATCACTCACTGTTAGCCATAAGCGAAACTATTTGATCTCTTTAAAATTCTTCATTTTTTGAAATGTTTAAAAACATTCTCACGGGCGCAACATGAACTCATCACAACACACCAGAGACCAAAAAACAGTCAAACCAATGGACTAATTCGTCAAACAATTACTTTGAAACGGACAAAACGATCTTCGTGGAACGTTATTCAGGAACAGATTCAACATTATTTTATTTGCAATTTTACTCGTACTTTGAAAAGATGGTCAGTGAGATAGCTTTTATTTTTATCTATATTTACATTTTGCGCTTAATGCTGATCAAAAATGTTTAATACTTAATAGTGCCTCCAAATAGTTATTTTGCACACTTTATTTAAAACACCCTTTAAAACTATGCGACGTATGTACATATGTACATGATTATTACATACATCCTACTCACTCACTCACACACACAGCTACGCACAATCCAGCTGGACAACTAACAACTATACGCATTTCTAATTAGAAAAAAAAAAAAATAAAAAACAATTCAAACGTTTTAAAAAATGTCAATGAGGAGAAAAAGCGAAAGTCCGAAGTTCAATCGTTGTTTCTTTTTCGAGCAATGATTCTGCGCAATGCAACACGAACACACTCACACATATAAAGATGAAAGCACATTAGCTCCAATGAATGCCGCTCTCATATGAGTTTTTATGCGCTCTCATTTACGCTTTCAAATTTTATACAGTTCGGCAAGCCAGTGCCGAGTGCCGCACACTAAAAATGTTTTTTTTTTTTTTTTAGAAAAAAAAAAAGTAGAAAAGAAAAACAACAACAAATATAACAAACAAATGCCGGTTGAATGTACGAGTGTAGTGGAGCCGAAGTAATCAAAATGGCCGAAGCGTAGGGGACAGCGGAAAACTAAAAATGAGCGCCATTTCGCACGTTGAATAAAAACATTTGAAATTCATTGGTCAAAGTGTGTACACATGGCACACATATGCAATAAACATACACATATATAGAGACACACACACAGACAAACATACATAGAGAAGTGGTCATTGAAGTCTATACGCAGTGGTCAAGGTTTTCTATTGACTTTCACTTTCACTAAATTCTCCATGAAAATGGACAACGACATTGCAAACATGTACACACGCCGCTGCCGGGTTTTCACTTTCACTTAACATGATGGAGGCATTTAGAATAGCAACAGTTTTTGGTGGAGGCAAAAGAAGCGCATACTATGTATGTAGTAGGTCACTTTATAGACTGAACATACACGCACATACACACACTCTAGGGAAAATGCATTTCTAATGCATACAAATATTTATTTATTTAGAAGCATTTTGGTTTAATTTGAAGCGAATTTTTCTTTAACCGAAATTTTTTCAAAATATATAATTATGACACACGCAAGTTGAACATTAAAATTTCAAAAATAATAATTATACCAAACGCGCATTTACATAACACCCAAATAATTTCCTCAAAAAAAAAAAAAAGTCATTAACAATTTTAAAACTGAAAATGAAAATAAAAAAAAAATTTGAAAATGAAAAATAAGAAAAAAAAGGGGCGAAAAGTGTCGAAAAATGTGTGCGTCCATTTAAATGCTACACAAACACGCAATACACAAAGGATATGGAATGAGTAAAATAAAATAGATAAATACAAAAAATATCCTTTTACTTTTGTAGTGGCTCGGCTAAAAACTCATTACAAATTTGTGTGTTTCCACCTTTAAAATTATTATTATGATTGATGTATTTGGCTTTTACTTTCACTTTGATATTTTTAAATAAATAGAAAAAACAAAAATAGAAGTAGAAAATGTGTTAAGTTTAGTTTGCCTGCTGCATTTGCTCATTATGCCGCGTCATGAGGTTGCTTACTACTGCACAACGCTATAATTCTATTTTATTCTTTTGTAAATAAATGCGGCATATGTCACACTTTTATGCATTTCAACTAGTTTTGAGTTTTGAATGACAGCTAACTGCATTTGTATATAAGTCAACACCCCCGCGCAATATTTGAATGCAGCAAATCGAAAAAGAAAGAGGAAGAAAAAATAGTTTATCCGCATGCTATAATATTTCTGGCATATTTAGTTAACTACCCCCGTCATGTATGCAGTTAGTTGAATTGTAATTTTGTGAAATGATTTTGTAATTTGAAAAAATAAATATGAACATGACTTATTTCCGAGTGCTGTAAAATTGATTTGTATATGTGTGGGGAAAAAATTGTGTTAAGCAAACAAAACGCAAATCAATTTATAGCATTTTTATGCGCATATGGAAAGTCAGACCACATTTATATTTGTTTAAAGATAAGAAAAACGAACAATAAAAATATTTTATAAAGTTCGTAGTATGTATAAATTTACAATAAAAATTTTTCAAATCAGAACATCTCATTTTGAACTCTCTTAAACGATTTTGATAAATGCAGCATATAAATATAAAACGACCGATGTGAGATTTAGTACTACAATTTAATTCGATCAGATCAAATAAATATCTTAAATATTTGTGCAAATTTTTATGGAGAGCATTTTAAAATGAGTTTAGATAGACCATTTTGAAAAAAGTGACTCAGTTGGTCTCCGAAGTATCTCAATGTTAAGCTTGTATTTGACTTTTTCGTATAATCCTAAAGATTTTAACGTTGAAAGGGAGAGTTACATACACATGGTCAAAAAGACACACAAATTGAATATATCGACATAGTTTTGAGTTTTTGTTAAGTTTATAAAATTGAACTTTAAAGGAAACACATTCTGAGGCTCGCAAATTCTGGATGTTTTCAAAATGTATCCATATTTTTCGATATTCTACGTAATCAAAACTATTTTTATAGAAGAAAAACAATTCTGACAATGTTTATCTGTTTTCTCCTTCATGTTTGTCTACTAAAATTTAAGTATTGACGAAATCCATTTCAAATCAGGCAGGCGGATAAGTCTAAATTTGAGATTTAGTTGACCATCGAATATATTTTCTTCATCGAAAATAAGGGGACACATTACCGATTTTGAAAATGATCATTTTTAACGAAGTTATGGATTTTCAATTTTTTAAAACTAAAAAAAATATTATTTTTCCTAAACATATATGTGTATGTACAATACATGTGTATAATTAATGCAATCAGTTTACCTACTCCAAAACAAAAACCAATTATAACTTCCACACCACTTTTCATAATTTTTCGCATATATTTTTCATGTAAAAGGCTCAGCATCCCCCAAAAGTGTGTAAAAACGAGAAGGAAAAAAATCTAAATAATACAGAAAAATTAATAATGAAATATAAAATAAGCAAAGAAAGTACATAACACAATGAAAAAGAAAATGAAGTAAAAGCTTTAGTGAAAAGAAAATTATTTTAACAAGCACACACAAACACACATGTATTATTACATATATACATATATATAAGCATTATGTACATATGTAGACGCGTGTACATTTGTGTTTCACTAATAATAATGCAAGTGTATTTAGCATAGCAGCAGGTTTTTACAAACTTCCCTGCGCCTTAGTTATTGTTTTTGTTTTTCAGCAGCATGCTGCTTGCCAACAACAACAAAGTAACGCGATCATCATCATTATTATCATTATCATCAAAATCATCATCAACAGCACTTGCCGAATCTTATCATGCACACACACAAACACACACACACACATATCACATCTCAAAAATATTCCAAACTATGTAAAACTTTTATAGCAAAAATACAAAAATACTGCCCACTACTCCCCTGCACGTGGCACACACTCAAAGCGTATATATATGTGTATGTATGTACACGTAATATGTGTGTATGCCCCTTCCTTTCCGCTAAAGACATGACACCCTAAAGCAGAAAAAATCTCTCAAAAATTTTTTTCAAAAATACGCAGAACGAAAAAAAAAAAATTTCATAAATTTCAGCGAGATGTATTGGGAAGGGGGAGAGAAAGTATGCACAAGCACACACATACTCGCAGACGCATACATGTATGCATGTAAAGAAATATTTTTTGGCTTGCAATTTTATTACAAAAACAAGAAAAGCAAGAAGAACAACAACAACAAATACATATGCGACAATGTCCAACATCAACGTCAACATCATCCGCCGCTTTTCTCCCGCCCACACGCACACACACACACACGTGTCACATTTACAGCGAGCGACTTTATGAAACCATCAAATTATTTTCTTTTTCCATTTCTGACACTCAAAAAAAAAAAAAAAAAAAAAAAAAATTGGCGAAATATTATTTTCCAGTTACATTTTATATTGCTTTCTTGCTCACACCTATACAAAATTCGTGGCATAGAACATCCTTTACTTTATTTTACTTCATCTTTTCTCAAAGTTTCTAGTTACTGTCGCACCACTCCCTTTTCTACTACTACTACTACTGCTGTCACTTACTTTGAGATACTTTTTTTCTTCTTCTGCTTTTTCGTCTTTGCATTTCTTATTCGAGTACGAAAATTCTTATGAAAAAGTGCCTCAAAGCGCTCGTTTATACATCTGTCTTCTGTGTGTGTGTGTATGTGTGTGTCTTTCGCCTTTTACTCCACACTTCTCTTCTACAGGAAAAACAAAGTTATAAGCCTCAACTGTGCTGTATATCAAAATATTTAAAAGAAAATATAATATTAGGGTAAAAAGTATGAAAAAAATAAAATAACAACAACAAAAATAATAAGAAAGCAAAAAATAATAAAATGAAAGAAAAGAAAATTGTATGTAGTAGAAAAACACTTAAGTAGGGGGCGTTGGGTGTTTAATAGTGAGAAAAAGAGATAGAGTTATGTCAAGTGTGAGCCAAAAAAAATAAAATAAGAAACGAGACTTGGTATGGCGTTGAACGTCGTTTGGAAAATGCTAAAATGTTCCGCTACGCCTCATACTCCTCCTTTGTCCTTAGCATTCCTTATTACTTTTTTTTCGTCTATATGTTTTTATATATGTGCCTTTCTTGCTATTTGAGTGTATATGTATGTATTTGTGTGTGCGTAAGTTAATATTTTGCAAAAGTATGCATGCGCCTTGAAGTATGCTACAACAACGAAACGAATCAAGTAAAAAATCATAAAAATGGAAAATATTAATAACGAGCGCGCAAACACACATACACATACAGAAGTATACACCGACAAAAGCAAATCGAAGCGCATAATAAATATGTTTTGTAAATTGGCAACAAAGTTTAAATACGCTACAGCTATATTTCGTTAGGTTTAGCCGGAAGTATTTCTATTTTAATTGAAAAACTAAGTCTCTTTAAATTTTTGTATACTTCATTTTATGGCATGGCAGCACTCTTACATTCAGATGGAAATGTTAAAGTTAAAAATTTATTTTGCTAAACCTAAAATATTTTTAAGTGTAAAAGAGACACTGCAACTTCTTGTATGCACTATGCTGCATGTTACAAATTATGCATTAAACCGTTTATTCTCCTTCTCCTACAACATGTGTAGTGTATTATAAAGCGACGTTAAAAAAATGAGAAAATTATTGATTTTAATATAAAGAAATAATGAATAAAAAATTTTTTTTTATAAAGCGTCATAAGTGTCTCTCTGTGCAAGTGGGGGCGCGAGAGGATTTCTGTGAGTTTTACAACACATTCATTGAAATTTATTTTCGCGCATCGACAACGATGTTTATCGTTGAATTTGCCCGTCATATTTTCTTTTTTTTTTTATATTTTTATTTTATATTTTTATTGCAGTCAGTCGCAGTCACATTAAAAATACTTAATCTGCAGCAGTAAAATGCGCCAAAAGCAGAAGCTGCTATGGTTACATGAAGTATGTGAAAGATAATATATAGATGGACAGTAAACGAGTGAGTGAGGAGAAGTGGAAGTAAGTGTGCATCAGTTATTAACAACTTGAAAAAGATTATAACAGCAAAAACAACACTGTCCCCATTTACACGTATCTATATATGCGTGTCTGTGTGTGTGTAGCAGTTACTCCATATTGTATATTAAGCACTTTAATCATGTCCATATCGAAAATTTTATTTTATCGCAATTTTATTTTATTTATTTTTCTTCATAACACCCTCTTTCAATGTTTTTTATTTTATTTTTTATTTGCTTCCAAACTCTCTCCCCACCCTCAAAGTACCCGAAAGACATCTATGTACACGTATTTATTTATTTTATTATTTTTGATAGCATACAACATGGCGTATAAGCCATGTTATCGTTGAAATTCCAAACTGTTTTTCATTTTTTTGCGCTGTCATTTAATGAGAGTTTTTAATAAATTGCTGCCACGTTTTTTTTTTTTTTTTTTAGTACAATTTTCATTATTAATAAAAATTTATGATGGCTTATATCTAGTTAGCTGCGTATCTCTTCACTTTTTTATAGTAGTTTACTGTGTGTGTGTGGGTGAGTGCATGTGTTAATGTATTTTATTTTTTTTTTTTTTTTCTATTTAATAAAAAAAAAAAAATTTATTAGTTCAATTAAAGTTTCATAAGTCAAATATTTGTGTGCGTCATTCATATGGATGGATTCGTTCTAATTTGAGTGGTTTGACTAATTTAATATCAAGAGTTAAGTATTTCATTTATTAATATATTTTATAGAGGCTCTATAAAAGTTAACTTTTATCTAATGAGAGCTAACTTTAATATGTTTATAACTATTTGCCAAAATAGAAATTAATATAAAATATAATTTGAGAAATTTTTTTTTAATTTTTATATGCAAGTAATTAGGTCACATTAGCACCTAGATTGTCTCTAAATTGCAGTCGCAGTAAGTGATTAATAAAAATATGTGATCAAATGCATTAAAAGGCAAAGACAAAACACTAGATCCACAACTAAGTTTTCGGGTTTTCGATCAATACGAAAATATAACTTCCATGAGAAATACAAAAATTTGCGACAGGACATTATTCCCTTTCACCGATTTGTGAACCAAATATTCTAAAATTAAAAATCTACTTCGAAAATTAAAATTTTCTGAAAAAAAGCAAAAAACACTACCTTTGGTGGAACGGAAGCTCAAATACCCGCCACATTTGGGTTTAGTTTATTTATGATGGGAAGGGATTAAGTAAAAACACTTAAAAATGTCATTCTATGTGAAGACTGCAGACTTTATGACAAAAAACGTCTGTTCTGATCTACAAAAATTTTTATCATATCTACACAACCCCTTTATTAAATACTATGTACGCCATCGATGATCATAATTATCTTAGCTATACGATATTACGTCTGACGTGTATTTGAGCTTTGGTTCTACTCAAGTTAAAGTTTGTTAACTGCTATTTAACTGGACATTGATAAAATGTGGCGATATGTTTAATTCGAAAATATTTTATATGTATATTTTGTTTAGTTTTAAGCAATAATTAATTTGTATAACATATTTACAGGCGTTTAGGTTGTATGAAAATAATTTTATTATATTAATTTTTTTATAAATAAAATAAGTATCCAATTTGCATTAAATTAAAAAATAAATAAGAATATACACAATTTTTATTTAAAATAATTTTTTTTTAAGAGTCCTTTTGTCTGTTGCAGGATTTAAGGTTATTATAGGTTACATGTATGGATATATTAGCATATAGGAGTTTAGCGCAAGCACTTTATAATATTTACAATTTTAAGTTTTTAATTTTTTTTTAATTAATTTGGAAAATAGTCAAATTTTGTAGAAATTAATTTTAAGTCCAATTTTTTGTTTGTTTTATTTTGATTTTTTTAGCCAATCTTTCATTTTGACACTAAACACAAGCAAAGAAGTTTATTTATTATTTTTTTTATATACAAAATTTAATTTAATAATTGCATATTATATATGGTATAGCCAGTATGAGTATATAAGTTGTATATAAGAGTATTTAAATATATATAGATATATATTGATTAATTAATTAAACTCACAATGTCTCTAGTTAAGTAGCACCTTAATCCTAATTGTAAATAGCTATCAAAATTTACGCATAAATAATATTCGCGTCTTAGCATTAATATTATTTTTATTATGATAAACATAATTATTATTATTAATATTAATATCATTAAGATAATTATTATCATTTTATGATTAGACATTATTATTATTATTATTTTTAGCATTTATTTAAAGCACATTTGTAGCACATTTGAGATTTGATTGAAACATATATAATATTTTTTTTTTATTATTATTATTTGATCTTGCACTTTTCTTGCTTATTTTCCAAATTAAGTTTTCCATACGATTTTTTTTTGTTTCATTTAATGCATTTTTATTGTTGCGTCTTTGAATCAGTTTTTGAGTACGTTTTCTTACTTAATCATTTTTTATTATTTTATTTATTTTTTAAATTAGCACCTTTACGCTGCGCACTCATACACACACATACAACAATACACGTACATATATATAATAAAAACAAAAACACTGCAAAGACAAACGACAGTGTGTGTTAAAAAGAGATAGCCTTTTTTTTTTTTGGTTTTTAAATTATTATAGACGCAGCATGGATACTTATTGGCAGTTTAAATGATTTTTTCCTTTTTTCTTATTTTTAAATTTTCTTTTAACTTGAATTGAAACTTACAGAACTTGTACAGGGTGTCTCACTTATTTATCATAACGACACAAATATTACACGCCGAAAGTGTAGCCACGCGCGGCTACAACTGTTCACGAACGCGTTTTCTGTAGACTGATTTAAATTTTCCATTTCAAAGTTTTTCCTGCTGCTGCTGCTGCTGCTATTGTCGCTGCATAAAATAAAAGGATGCAAGAGAGTCAGAAGTAAAAAAAAAAGAAAGAAAAAAACACCCACACAATTTTAATGCGAGAGCGCGCAAGTGCCTGAGTGAGAGAACCACCACCACCAAAGCGTACCGAACACTATCCGATTCACTAAAAGGAATTCACGAGCTCTGTTGATATTTTGTTTACATTTGTTTTTAAGTTGAGAGTAAGCTTTATGGATGCTACCCTTGCCGGAAAATAATATATTAACTTTAATAAAAGCAAAACTTTGATGCGCTTCTTATTAATTTCTTTCAACGTATGTGAAAGGTTTTATCCTGTCTGACAAATCGTTTGTGTTAAGTTAAACAAGAAACATTTTTTGGATTAGCAAGGGTTTTTTAGTAAGAAGTAGCACCTCTCTTCTACACATATATCCTTTAAAGTTAGCCATTTCGATTAGAAGTTCGTTTCTGAGGTCCACTAAAGCTATTGGGTTATTAACTAAAAACCTAATGTGAGCCCATTAAAAAAACGCCTCATTTTTCAGATTATATATTTCCTTAAGTAAATAAATTAATTCAACAACAGTGTCAAACCCTCTTGTTGGAACCATGATGTAATTATACCAGGTGACGTATTTCGCAACTGTCTCTTTTTAATTTGGTTACAAATTTTGTTGAGTATGCATATTATGGTGAATTTATATAATACTTCGAAATACTTCAAAAAATCTAAATGCCCATCATAATATTTGATGTAGCGTATAGAAAGGATACTACTTTTTTTAATTAGAGAACTGCAAAGCGTAAAGGAGAAAGCATAAAAGTATGAGAGAGAGACCAAGCGAACAAAACATGACCGCAAAATTAGGCAAGTACATTTTTTAATTGTTAACTTGGTGGCGTTAGAGGACTAAAAGTATTGGAGACGAAACCAGACAATGGAGCGTGTGGTTTATAATTTATTAAAGCAAAGGGGATGGATGTTTAAATAAGAGAGAACGAAATAATCTCAAAATAGTGTTGTCTCTTTTTAATGAAATATTAAAGCGAATAAATTAAAAAAAAATAATAAAAAAAGAAGATAATTATAAAAGTAAAAAATAAAAGAGTATTTTTTAAAGTTTAAATTTAAGAAAATGTAAAAAAAAAAATTTTAATAGTTTCGAAAAATTAAAATAATTTTATTAGAAATCTAAAAAGTTGCCCACTTACTGATTAAAAAATTGAAAATTAATACAGATCGAAGCAACCCCAAAAATTATGAATATATTTTTTTGTTTTAGACTTTAGTATTTCAGCTAATAATGTAGCCGAGTTGCGTATCTAAAGCGCATGCGCAATGCACATTAACGTTTGCTCTCGCCCATTTTTAAAACGTTTACTCTTCTAAAACTGTCTAAATTTGGCGGTAAAAAAATATTATCTTAGTTATTCCTCTTTTATATTATTCTACTTCAGATGTCATGCAATTTGTTTTTATCGCACAAATACAGATAAAAAGCAATAATTTTTATTGGAATACACTTCAGCAACGTGAAAGTTAAATTGATTGTTGCTTCTAATTTTACGCTGTAGTACAATAAAATGAAAGGATAATGTTGAGCTTATTCGTTAGAAAATAAATGCAAAAAGATAATTAGCTAAAAAAACAAAGTTTATTAAAAAAAAAAAGAAAATTGGGTTAACGTGGCAGCGTCTTATTGCGCCCGTTTAGCATTTTTATGTTAATGTGCTTTCATTTTCTGTTTTTCCAATTTTCTATTCTTAAAACGGAAATGACTAGGTTTTGCTTTAAACTACCACAAAAAAAAAAATAGTAATAAATAAATAAAATAAAAAAAAAACTTTTGGGGTAAAAACTTAAATATGCGTTTAGCACGAAATAAACAAATTTTTTGTTCAACAAAATTTAAATACTTTGCAGTTTTTAATGAAGTTTTGTTGTTGTTTTGCGTTTTGTGTTAAAATTAACATTTTACAAATATAAACCCCAAACAAAAAAATTTTATATAAAATAAAATATAAATTTAATTCAAATTAAATCATTTTCTTATTATTAACTTTTGCGTTGTCGCAACTCCAGTAGTTCCCTATATTGCTCTACAGAGCCATCCTCATGTTTTGTGGCGTACAATTGTCGCTGTTTTTGCTGTTCTGCTTCGTCCTGTTCCTTACGTTCACGTTCACTATCCTTTTTAGAATGTTTTGACTTTTTGATTTTGTCACGCACACGTTTGCCAAGGCGCGATGCTGCCAAAACTTGACTGACTTTTGAACTTTTCAAATAGCGCGAATGCCAGGACTGTCAGGAATAAAAAAAAAAAAAATTCAGTAATATAAAAAATATATCGTCTTTTTAGTAAGCTAAATACCTCACTATCATGCTGCTGTGTTGCTTCACGCTCCTCTTCACTTGTCTCCAACGATATAACGTCCTCGTCCTGTTCCTGCTCATGCTTGCTGCTTGTATTCGGCGTTGTTTCAGCTATAGCTGTCTCTGCAGCAACATCCTTCTCTAATTCATTTATTTCACTCTCTAAATCATCGCCACCTTCAATCGATATAACATCATCATTTTGATCATCATCTTCGTGTGAAGTCTGATTTGAATTTGTATTGTTATCAATGATTCCTACTGCTGCTGCTGCTTCCTGTTGCCCAGTGGCATCAGCGGTTTCTTCATTTGTTTTAGTATTCGTCTCTTCAGTTTCAGTGGCATCTTCCTTACTATCATTATTTGTTACTTCCAAGGGTTGGGCACAGTTTTCTTCTGGCTGCTGTGGCTTTGTTTGTTCATCTCTATTTTCTTCGTTAGTAATATTTTCTGTAGACTCCTCTGCAGCACTTTGCTCCAGCTCCTCTTCCTCCAATTCTCCATCTTCAATTTCGCTTATTTTACGTGGCTTTGAGACATCATTGCTAGTTGGCTCCTTCACCGTAGGTTCACTTATTTCTGTTTTCTTATTAGTTTTGTCAGTTTCATTTTCATCAGAGCTATCGCTAATAAGCAACGTTTCCGGTTCTGCCTGTATTGGTATGACATCTGGTGAAGCTGAGCGTGATCTATTCGGTTCCGGCTTAACTACAGTTGTGGTTACTGTTACTTCTGCAAACTTTTCGTTGGACTGCTGCTCCGTAGTATTGCGATAATTACGTTTAAGCTTTATTTTCTTTGCACCTTTCACAGGCGCAGTCTCTGCTTGCTTTGTTGACGTACTTTGCGCTGAGTTCGTTTCAGTATCCGTACGATTATGTTCTAACTCTTTGGATTTACGTTTGCGTTCTTTAGTTTTAGAGCTGGGTTTGGGTTTCTCAACGGCGTTCGAATTTTTTTGCTGCAGTTTCCTCGTCTGTATCCACTTCGATTTTTGTGACCGGTTCCAGTGCCAACTGTGAACGTATGGCACGTGCTCGTGCCTGTAGCTCTAAAAGTTCCAAAACACTCATCTGGCCATCAGCTTTCATTTTAAATAAAAAAAATAAAAAAAAAAAAATAAGTTAGTTGGGTTTTATATATCAAAATAATTTCATTTAGTTTTAGTTATTTTTTTTTTTTTTTGTATAAAACTTACGTTCTTTTGTTTTCTCATTGGAATTGTTAATATCTTTTTTATTCGGCGCGTTTGTTGTTTTTTTCTTCTTTTGTTTTACTGTAAAAAAAAATTTCGGGAAAATCAAAAAAATTAATTCAAAATGTTACCACAATCGGGTTCTTCAGCGAATATCACGGACAAGGTTTTCAACCGTGGTAAAAAAAAATATCGAGGAAGAGGAGGCCGTAGAGGAGGAACAAAAAGATGACGATTTGCCTCGTGAGTTTCGTTTTCTGCTGAATGGCCAAGAGGATTTGGAAGCAAAGCTGCTTGAATTCAAGGAACAGTGCGATGCACACGACAAACATGTAAAGCATCGACGTAAGCGACGCTATTATCAGCTAGGGCTGGTGGCCACATTGGTGCCGGAAACAACACAAGATGAAATGCGTCGCATGCTTGAGAATGGTGTCTATACGTTTCATGTGGATTCAGTGGCATATAAGGCAGAATGTTTAAATAAAATTTTGGACATCATGAATATTGGCATCATGGAATACAGTCAGGAGCAAACGCTGCAGACAATCACTTCACTAGCGGTAGAAATAAATGGCGAGTGCTGTCGCATTGGACGTCTGCGTAACAATTGTACTGTGCTATTGCCACGCGGCGCTGTGATCACGCTGACCACAGATAGTGCGTATAGATATTGTGGATTCAAGGAAATCGTTTACGTTATCAATCTGAGAACCTATATAAGTAGCATTAAATTGGGCGATATTATCTTTATTGGACGTGAGGTACGCTGTCGCGTTGTCAAGACGCTGAGCGACAATGTTGCAGTTTTAATAATCGATGCAGGACTCTTGACTTCGTATGACTATCTCGAATTACCGAATCAGTGTCATATTCTCAATCAGGCAGCATTACCGGAAGAATTTATGGATGATTTGGAACTTTTGGCACGTTTGCATGCAAATTACGTTGTGCTGCCGAAGATACGTTGCAAAGGATTTTTGCGTGCTGCGCGTCATAATTTAAAAGAGCGTTTTAATATAAAATTAATTGGCGTAATTGATTTTGAATTTATACGCAACAACATGTTGGATTTGCTTGGTATTATCAAACTTTTGGACTATATTTGGATACCAGATATGTTTAGTGTGAATTGTTGCATTTATAATTACATAATGGAAGATGTCTTGCCAATTGCGTTCTGTCAGAAGAAACCTATTATAGGCACTGTGCCACTAGAGCGTTGCAATGACTTTAAACGTTTTGAAAATCATGAGTTTCTCTATCGTATCGATTCGATGCTCATTCAAAAGAGTCCTTGGTGCAATAAATATCCATTGATTGCCAAGAAATTAACACCCATAACCGATTTTCGCATTGGCGTGGTGCAAAACGAAATGACAGTGAAGAGCATTCTATCTTCGTATCAAACGATTGTTAATTTTATTATACGCACAATCAGCTCAATCGAATGCATGGCCATCTTTCTCTATACAAAGTGTGAAGCAGCAAGCGTGGCATTGGCGCGCACCGAGATCTATTGTCCGGTTTATATGATATTGCCAATTGAAGATACTGACGAGGAGGAAACAATCAAATGTAAACATAATCTTGCACGTATGCTGCATTTACGCCGCAACATGATACCGTTGGTGTACACCAAGGAAGCGAATATATGCAATTATGATCCCATTGAGTTTGGCGTTGACCTAATGCGTCGCCTTGGCTGTATTAAGGTAGGCGATTTTATATTAACAATTGAAGTGGGCAAAGAGGATGATGAAAATGTGTCGATTGGTGTTGGTGACGATGTGGTCATACTGCGTGCCTACTATGTTCCGCCGTTGAAGAACTGCGAACGTTTTAAATTTGGTACAACAAAAATTTAAATTTAAATAGGGAAGTAACTTTCGCTAAAGTGTATTGAACAAAAAAAAAAAAAAATTAATAAAATGCATATAATAAAAATGTAAAATACCTTTGCGCGAATCACTGCCATCGATTTCACTATCCGATGAGATCTCTTCCAGCGAAATGTGTTCTGTTACATAAATGGTGTATTAGAAAAAATAATGTGTTATTGACTGCAATGTCTAACAATTACCTTCTTGTCGCTCTACATCCGAATCATCCGATGATTCCGTATCTGTGGGACACTTTGTGCCGTTGATGAAAGAAAGCAGCCGCTTAGTCGATATGAAAAGTAGCTCATTCAGACACAGTTCTTCAATTTCATCAAGGCTTTGGTTCTGCAATATTTATTATTAGAACATTTCTCTTACTTAAATTGTATTTATATACACACTCCTAGAAATTCCGGCGCCAGATTTGTTATGGTTTTAGGCTTAAGTGTACCAAAAACTTGCTTAATCAGCTCCAATCGATCATCCACATAATGTGCCATCGAATGCAGTGTACGGTCCTCTTCAGTTTTTTCCTTTTTAACTTTTATGGGTTTAGGAATTTTATCGGTTTTTGATTTTCTTTTCGTTTTATGCATTTTGTTATTATTTACACGAATATTTCTTATTATTATTATTATTCTTGTCTTGCACTGCAATATGTAATGTACGACGCTTTATTTGCCGAGTTAGTGTAGATGAGTGCGAATGTGACAGGTTTAGCTGTAGCACTGCTCGCACTAATAGCAAACATATCTGCTTAGTTTAAGCTGTTCGTTGTTAAGTGCGAACGAGATGATCTCTTATTGCCCCCTTGAGGTATTGCCACACTGCGTATAACAGTGGTTCAACATTGTAAATGGTTTAAATGAAATTTAATGGTGAGTTACCAATTTGAGTAATAATCTGAATGTGTACGAACCCAGCTTTTGTATTTTTATATTATTATTGTATTATAGTTACTAGCAGAAAACACTGTTTTATTTTCGTTATTGAAATTACAAAAATTTTATTTTGTAACTTCACATAAATTTAGTTTTCATACAAAATGACGCAACTAAGAAATTAATAAAATCAATTTCTCTACATGTATTTTTATTACTTCTTATAAAATATAAAAGTTTTTTATTGAATAAAATAAATAAAATAATTTTGTTTAACATTCAATTTAACGGGCATATATACAACAGCAGTTTAAATAGAATGTTTCACAGCACGATTGCTGTTAAAATGTTGCTGGTCATAATTGGACCAAAAGAAAAAGTTTATAAACAAACCAAATTTTTTTTGTCCACATCTACTTTCTAAAGTGATTATTTATTCAAAGATAGATGAATACTTTATATAAAACTCATAGCAATCCAATGCCAATTTTAAAAATAATGTTATTTAACATAACAGCAATTTACACGGCATACGCGCTCAATGTTAAGCTATTTGGCTAACTGTAGTGTTTTGATGTAGTGTACAACACTATAAATAACAATACATATAGTGCCACCCGCATACAATTGCATCTATGACGCGTACACGCACACACACTCACAAGCACCATTTGGTCTCGAATCGGACATTAATTAACAATAATAAAACGAAGCGTAGTGAAATCAATTTCGCATTTAAACTAATTAATATATAAAATATATTTAAACATAGAGAGTGAAACACAACAGTATTGTATTGGTTAGCTGCCTGTCGCTTAGAGGAATATTACAGGAATAAAAAACATTCTATATGAATGTTGTTTTTGACCTCGGTTATCGCTTCTAATTACAACAAAAAAAAAGAAAAATTATAACTAAACAAAGAAAGGGTAAAAAAAAAAAATAATAAAAAAAAAACAACAACAACATTAAAACTTAACTTATTGAATTTGAGACACCACTCTGAGTTCGAATTTGGCTTGGAACAGACGGAATAACGCGATAAGAAATTGTCAAAGAGATATAGAAAAAAGAAAACAACAACAAGAAAAAACAAAGCGTAAGAGTTGAAATTTGATAAATTTGCATTTGTTTATGCAGCAAAAATATTTAACAAGTGATAAACTAATAAAACGCCTTTCCATTACAGCTTAGCTTTACACATTTTATCAAGCTCAGTGCAAAGTCAGCATTAGCCACGAAAACATTGCGTGTCGGATATATTAAACGTAAATTAATTTCGAAATGCCTATTATCGACGATGACGAATTGCCCATTGTGGATAATGAGCAACATTCATCAATTACTGCGGCGCCAGGAGCTGCAAATACGGATATACGCCAACAGCAGCAGCAGGAGGATAATGAGTTAGCGCTGCACAGTGGTAGCTGTGGCTTCTGCTGCAATCCCGCCGGACGTGGTCATCGATTTCTGGCGCTTGTCTTTATGTGTTTGCTTGGATTTGGTTCGTATTTCTGTTACGATAATCCCGCTGCACTGCAGGATGTCTTCAAGAAAGAAATGAATATTACCGCAACACAATTTACGCTTATTTACTCCATCTATTCGTGGCCAAATGTTGTACTTTGTTTTGTGGGCGGATTTCTCATTGATCGTCTGTTTGGTATACGTCTCGGCACAATTATTTATCTGCTGATCGTTGTCATTGGTCAATTGATATTCGCAAGCGGTGGCATATTGAATGCATTCTGGCTTATGATTGTTGGACGTTTTATATTCGGCATAGGCGCTGAATCGTTAGCAGTGGCACAAAACAATTACGCTGTGGCATGGTTCAAAGGACGCGAGCTAAATATGGTATTTGGATTGCAACTATCATTTGCGCGTTTCGGCAGCACTGTCAACTTTTGGGTGATGCAACCGATCTACAAATATGTTTCCAATTTCTATCATGGACACACTGCTATCGGTGTGGTCTTGCTATTTGCCGCAGTAACCTGCGTTATGTCGCTTATCTGTGCGCTCATACTTGGCTGGATGGATAAACGTGCCGAACGCATTTTGCAGCGTAATACTAATCCCACCGGTGAAATTGCCAAACTAAGTGATGTCTTTACATTCAAAACAACCTTCTGGATGGTTTCCATAATTTGTGTGGCCTACTATGTTGCCATCTTTCCATTCATTGCGCTCGGACAGAACTTTTTCATGGAACGTTTTGGCTATACACCCGAACAGGCGAACAGCGTTAATTCCATTTTATATTTGATCTCGTGTGTCGCATCACCAATCTTTGGTATTGTCATTGACCGAACCGGACGCAATGTATCTTGGGTATTTGGCGCTACGTTGGCTACTATTTCAGCACATGTATTGCTTACCTTCACGCTGCTTAATCCCTACGTTGGCATGGTCATAATGGGTTTGTCATATTCCATGTTAGCAGCTAGCCTTTGGCCGCTCGTTGCGCTCATAATACCGGAATATCAGTTGGGTACTGCATACGGTTTCTGTCAGTCAGTGCAAAATCTTGGATTGGCCGTTATCACTATTGTGGCAGGCATTATTGTCGATAAGAGCGGCGGTACACATCTTTATGTGCAACTTTTCTTCATGGGTTGGCTGACCATTGCATTAATATCAACCGGCGTCATTTGGGCTTACGATAAAAAACATCGCGGCAATCTGAATATGTCGCCGGCACAGCGAGCACAGTTTGTTAATGGCAACTATGAACATTTCGAATAAAATGTGATAATTGTGCGTGTCTGTAATTATAAATAATTTGAAGAGGAGATGGCGCATTGGAACGATATTTTGGAACATTTTGTGATGTTGTGCGTACCTTGGTCGCAAAAAACTGAAACTGAACAGATTAACCACGAAAAGAAGATGAATTATAGATCTGCATGTATTTTATGCTATGTATTTTTAGAGAAATTTTATATAATATATATACGATACGATATGTTTATGTGTAACTCAAATATTTTTATCATTTTTTGTTGTGTTAGTTTTTCTCGATTAGCCTTAGTGCAAAGTTTTTAAATGTTTGGCTTTAAATCTAGAAGAAGAACAATTAAATAAAGTTGCAATAAAAATTGTCACAAAACAAAAGAAATCATTTTATTTAAAAAACAAGTTATTATTTAGTGAAGGACTTGTGTAATGGTTTAGAACCGGCGACCCACATTGATAAACCAGTTTTAATATTAGATTATGCAGGTTCATTGTATTTAAAACTAATCATGCTTCAATACGAAATTAGATTTCATTTATTTTCTGTAATTTAAGAAAAACAAGATAGATAATATAGACAGACACAAATGCAGGCAGCATTATTGTAAGCTATTATTGTGTGTATGTATAGTATATGGAACGATTTGCTATTATACTCTAAAGTGCAACGTAGTTTACATTATGATAATGTCCGTTCTCCGTTCAAGTAACTCTATGCATATACGCGGTGCTAAACTGATTATGCCGAGCTCTTTAAGCGGCTTCTGTTTGAACTCCAAAGACTGTTCACTTTGAAGTACTTCATGCAGCAAAAGCGCAGTGCCACGTGCTGCATTTAGCAATTTATTACAATCATTTATTCTGAAAAAAAGTCATATTTTATATCATAAAGTTTCTATAAATTTTTAAAACTTACTTTTTAAACAACAAATCCGGACGTCTAGTATATTGTCCAAATAATGCAAATAGATTGCGTGTCATATCATAGTTAAATTGTGCTGCTCCAGCCGGTGAGAATTTATTATTCATAATCATGCTATTCAATATGAAATCATCAATTTGTTGTGCCAGCAAACGTAACGTTTGATTGAATAGATTTGTGGATAATTCACGTTCAAGATTATGTAAACGTGTTACAAGCACTTGAAACATTTCACCGGCGCTCGGTGATAATATAAATGGTTCCCTGCTATTTTGTTCCGGCATAGTAGACCAGGCATCGCGTTTATATGCCCATGATTTCGCCTTAACTTCGTTTATCGCTTTAGTTGCAGCATTATTGAGTAACTGTGTTGTCCAATGTTCTAATTCGCTTATAGCATGCTCAAAAACTGAATTTATCTCCGGCGCATTGGGCCCCGCAAGTGCAGCATTTAAATGTAAATAATGTACATTCTCTCCCCATTCACGTAGCACCATAGTTATATAGTTAAGCGCATTTAATATGCTTATACTGCCAACCGCACTACTGCTATGCAGCTGCACCAGTCGTCTACGGAAACTATCAATGAGTCCAAGCTGTAAAGTAAGAAATTGTAGCTGATGTCCCGGTTGTATTAGTGCATAATAACGATCTTTAATTGCATCAAGTAGGCGCATAAATTGATCTGCACAACGTGGTATTTTAAGTTCATCATCAAATATATTTGGATCTATAAGTTGCCATGGATTTTCCGCTTGCAATATGTCGTCCATTTTTTCAGCGCAAACTGAAAATTTAAAAACAAAAAAATGTATTTAGCATAACGAATACTAATTTCGTTTCAACTAAACTTACAGCGTTCCTCAAGTGTTATCCATTTGCGCAAGTATGTTGGCTGTGTTAAAACTGAAATAGCACTGGGAAAGCTAGCCGGATAACCAAAAGTTTCACGCAATTCAGCCTCAAAAGCAAGTGTCTCATCGAGTAAATGTGCAAATAAATTTTCATCATTACTAATTTCTTCTATGTCAGCTGCCAGTTTTTCAATGGTTAATTGCACTAAACCACGCATAAACTCTAAACGTAAATTAAAATCTAATTTGCCTGCCTTTAATGCAGCCGGTTGAAAGGCTTTGCCTACATATAAATGTGTTTCCTTTCCCCAGTTTAAAATTTGTGTATAAAACCATTCCGGCTTATCTAAACGATTTGTTTGTTTTGTTCCCGTAAAGTGATACATGAAACGTTGTCGATAGGGTGCAAGTAAAAGTTTTGTTACTTGACTAATCGGTTGACATACAATGCACGGCGTTATACGTTCCAGTTGCTCCTCTTCCTCTGCTGGCGATTTAAGCAGAAACAGATATTCGGCAAGCAGCTGTGCTTTGTTGGTGTCACGTGTCGGTGAATAGTTTAAAACTGGTTGCTCCTTATGCGCCCAGCGCATGCTTTTTAGCACAAGTTCGAATTCCGTTGAAAAGCGTTGCATTAGCTGTGTATGCCAATAAATTGCGGTGCGTGTTGCAAACGCTTTCAGTGATGCAGCTTCAACTGAACACAGACGTCCAATTACGCTGTGTTCGCAATCATTTTGCTCATATAGCGTTAAATAAGTATTAACCAATTTAGCCTCATCCTTGCCGCTTATAGCTTGCTTTAGTGCTTCACTGATTTCCTGTATATCCTGCAGTATGCGTAGATACTGTGCAGTGCGCTGTAAGTGGCGTACTTGCGTCAGATCCGTTTGTACGCTGCTTATTGCTTCAGTGGATTCTTGTATTCTTTGTTTCAGCTTATGGCTAAATTGTGCCAACTTTTCCATCTCAAAATCAAAGCTTTCCGCTGCCTGCTGCTGGCAATGAAATGCTGATTTAAAGCTGGAAACATTTTGTTCATCTTCGTAGTTGAGCTACAATCAAAAATAAGCTGTTATTAATGATTTTAAATTGTTATTCCAATTGTTTACATTGTTAGCAATATCCTGAAGTCGCTCCTTGTAGTGTTCCACTAGCAATGAAGCGCGATGCAGTCGTTTAATATCATTGCCCACTTCAGCATTAATACGTTGTATAACGCGTTGTTCTATGCTGCTGTTTATATGCATTATAAATATTTTAATTAACTACAAAACATTGAAAATCGTATAAAAAACATTAATTCACTTCCACGTCTCAATTTGTTGTCATGCCATATCGCACAGCTGTTTGCAATGTTTTTGTGCGTTGTACAGCACTACTGCATTTTTTTTTGTACAGCGACATATGTAGGTGCGAGCTAGATAGAAACAATAATATCTACCTAGAGGAACAGAGTTAGGTATAATTATCTAGACCTCGGTCACACTTAACAAGCGTACAGCTTAAGTTGAGCAGATACGTTTGGTATATGTTCGAGTAGCGCGATATCTAAACCTGTCTCATTCGTTCGAACGCGGCGCAATTTGAATTTAAACGGCAGGTGGCATCTGGCATTAAAGGACGCGGCGTTTAAGAAAATGATAATATCTTAAAAAAAGTTAAAAGTAAAGTTAATAATTATGTATACACCGCGTCAAAAACAACGTAACGCCGACGCTGATTGCAGTGGCACACCACGTACGCCGCTAAGCTTTAGTCGTGAGTTGCGACAAGTGCTGCAGGAGCGTAATCTGCTTACGGCCAAGAGTCGTAGCAAAGGTAAAAAAAATGTCTGCAAAGTTATTTGATTCATTACTTAAATTATTAACTTTTTATTACAGTGTGCTCCATGCTTGGTAGCAGCCCGCTAAGCTCACCAAATCCGGAGGCTGGCAAACGCAAAAGTTTTCGTCTGCAAGCCATACAGGAAATACTCAGCTCAGAGCAAAATTACTTAGCACAATTGGAATTGCTAATGAATTACTTTGTGCGTCCTTTAAAAGAACAGGCTATAATTGATGAGGCCAATCATACAATGCTTTTTGGTCAAATAGAAATGATACACAATCTGAATGGTGAACTGCTGCGCGAATTGGAGTCCAATGTGGAAAATGTTGCTGCCGCATTTCTCAAAATGGCACCATTCTTCAAGTTGTATTCGGTTTATGCTTTCGATTATCGTAGCGCACTCTTTTTACTACAGAATTTAACAAGTAAAAATCCAGTATTTCGTAAATTCCTCGAACAAACTGAAAGTCGCCCGGAAGTGCAACGTAAATTGAATTCATTGATGATTGTACCCATACAGCGTATACCACGATATAAGCTATTATTAGAACAAGTTTTGCTCTATACCAGTCCGGCGGATGAAGATTTTAAATTGTTAAAGGAATCGGTTAAACAAATCGAAGCTACTGCTTCGCATATTAACTCTTGTGTAGAGGATCATGAGGTTACTCAGTATTTAGTGCATCTGCAGAATTCTTTAGTGCACCACACACCCAATATTGTGAAGCCATCGCGACGGGTTATCAAAGAGGGTGTGCTGCATAAGATTACACGAAACGGCAATGAAATAAAGCGTTACTGTGTGCTTATGTCAGATATATTTATGTACTGCAAAATACTTAAGGATCGGGCGCCAAACACGGTGGTTGAGAATTCACTCGAATGTTGTTGCATCTTTCCGCTAAAGAAATGTAAAGTTTACGAACTTTTTCCAGGCAACTTCAAGATCACCTGCCAGGGTGATGGCATAATATTGGGCACGACTGATCTGCAATTGGGTCGCACTTGGATTGCATTTATACGTGATGCCATTGAACTTCATATACAGTGCCGCAAGACACTGCGTAAGGAGTCAAGTAAACGTACACCAATAAGAAAAAAGGATATTAAAAAATTCGATGAGGATTATGTGATTAGTCCATCGAAACGTAAATGCGTAAGTTTTAATGTAAAAAAAGAATTCGTTATTTATGCTTAAAAACGGCTTTATTAATATACTTTACAGGATTATGAAACAGTCTTTCGTAATGAAAATCGTAATAGTGACTCTGAGGATGATGCTTTGGAAAACGCAGGTACTTCTTGCTTTCCACGTAAACGTAAACTATGTAGTACAGCATTTAATGGTTTGAATAGCAATAATGTTAATTTGCCAAAGCCAGCAAATGTTTTAAAGCGGCCAGCAGCGCCACCACCTCCACCACCGTCACAGCCGCAGTCTACTGATACTGAGCCAGTTGTGGAATTACGTAGTACTGCTACACAGAATGATAGTATAGCTACAAAGGAGAATCGCTTCTCCAAACTCTACAAAATGATAAGCACCGACAAGGTGGTTAAAGTGCGTGGCATACTTAAACGCACTAATAATCAACAGCAGCCGGAGCACGATCCAACTTATGGTTTTGCCAGTCGTTATTCCGATTCCAAATCATACTTTCGTGCACACAACGTAGATAATACGCTACCCAGAACGTTAAAGCATGATGAAGTCTTTGTTGCTGATGCTGAACTAGGTGATGGTAATTTTCGCGATGTGCTCTATCCGCTGCGTTTAAGCGGCGGCAGTCAGAAGCAAGGGGCTATCTCGAGTGGCGGTGCCGGTTGGACACTACCGGGTGGTGGTGGCGGTGATACATTACCACAAAAGAAACGCGTTAAATTTGATGATGCACTAGGTGCTGCGTCTGTTGTGCATACGCCTATAACGCAGCAGCCACAGGCATTTGTATTTCCACGTAATGCGGCAACTGCAGATACGAATGGCTCATTGCGTGAACGTATCTATGCTTTCTTTGCTAATCTCTTTTGAGAAAAATCATACAATTATTTATATCATTTTTAATACATTTTTTTACACTTAAATAAATGCACGCTAAATATTCATTAACTTGATTTCGTCTCAAGCTTACGCAATTCCGCCACACGCTCCATAAATTTGTCTACAGCCGATTCGGAGATATTCTCATGCCAGTCGCCATTCACTTTAAAATGCGAACCAATAATCACAGCGTGTGCAGCGCCAAAATAACGCTGAATATTGCTAACTGTTACGCCGGAACCAATGAGAAGCGGTGTTTTAACCTTACCTGCCAGCGCATATAAATCTTCAGGTTTCGCCTCGGAGCCAGTAGCTTCACCGGTTATAATGATGCCATCAGTTGAAAAGAACTCTGCTGCTTTGGCAGTACCCAGCAGATCTACATCGGCAGTGATGGCATGTGCGCTATGTTTCTTTTTTAAATCTGTAAATATGAGTACATTTTCTGCATCGATTTGGCGTCTATAGCGTAGCAGCGTACCAGCGCATGCATCTGTATAACCCTCATCGGCAACATGTCCAAAGACATAACCCTCTGCGCGTATAAATTGTAAATCACTGGCTTTGGCTACAGCAAGCGCTTGACGATTACCACAGGCAAGTATTTGTATGCCACATGGCGTACTGGCCGGTAGCGTGGCGCGTACAACTTGTGCTAGTCGCGTCATACAAGCGGTTGTCTCCGGACCAAGTTGTCGCTCTGGAATATAGGGTATATCATGCATATTCTCTATGAGCACTGCATCCAGTTTATGTTTTCCATAGATAAACGCTTCGTGTTGTGCCTTTTCAATGCATTGCTGCCAGTTGCCATTATAAAGTGGTGTTCCTGCAATAAAAGTGTTTTTTATTATAACAAATTTATTTCGGAAAAGTTGTATTAGTTACCAGGTAGCGCATTGACATGTATCATGCCAATAACTTTGCATTTATTTGCACCGAAAACGTTTAAAAAGCGGCGCATTTTTAATTTTTTAAGTTTTACTTGGAGATCAGATCAGTTATTAATGGGTTAAAAGCCGGCAGAAACAGCTGTTTTTTATTAACATACAAAACTGACATCTAGCGGCGATCTTGTTTACTAATGCAAATACTTATTTTTTTTTACATATTTTGACTTTGTTTAAATTTTATCAAATTCGTAATTTTTTTTACTATAATTTGCCTTAAAATTTTATTTTCTTAGAATTCTTGTCACGTTTTTGCATTGAAGTGTTAAATATGCGACAAATGACTTGTCAGCAGCACGTTCGCACTATAAACATAGTTATTATAGTTGCTGCTTATGCATGTTGTTTTGTTTTGCTCTCTCATTGCAATTTTAATTCTTGTTTTTGCAAAAAAAGTTTTATTCTCTCTACAAAAAAAAAACTATGTACATAAATTTGTAAGTATAATCAGGCTGAAAAGGTTTACTAAGTCAGTAAAAATAAATGTGAAAGGTGGGCGTGTTCGACATTAAGATTCTCCTTACTCTACATACTAGTGAGCCCCAAATCTAAGGAATTTGTAAAAGATATTCGGGATAAAGTATATAAATGAAACACTGTAAAGATGATCGCAGGGTACAGGGTATTTCATAGTCAAAAGTATAAAATTATAAAATTTTTTTTTTTTTAAATTTAAGAGACTGATTATGTGTGTGTATGTGTGTTGCATTTTTATAGTTAAAATTATGTAAAAACCTTTAAGCTTTATCGCTTAAAAATGCACCCTCTATAAAATAGCGTCCAAAAATAAATTCAAAATGGCGCTCAGCCATATTAATGCTGCTAGTAACAAGAGCGAAATTGTTTTACTTTTCAATGGTAAACAATAAAAGAAAAAATATAAAGAAAGTAATAATAAAACTGTATATAATGTGTACACACTAGTAAGTGTGTTAAACAAAAAAGAAAACAAAAACAAGGAAAAACGTTAACTTCGGTGGAACCGAAGCTGAAATACCCGTTACATGGGCGTGTCGTCTTGGTTTTGACCCTGGATGACCAAAAATGTTTTTACCCAATTGGGAGCGAGTACATTCATAAATAATTACTACTAAAAAAAAAAATCGAAAAAAATCGATAAGTTTGTATGGGGGCTATACCTAAAAATGGGCGTGGCACTTCATTTTCGAACTTAACCTAGTCGTTGCCGAGAAAAGCTTAAGTTTAAAATTTCAGCCCAATATATTTATATCTTCATCGAAAAGATCGCATAGCAACAAACAGACGGACAGACGACAACGGACAGACGGACAGACAGACAGACGGACATGGCTAGATCGATTCGTCTCATCGAGCTGATCAAGAATATATATACTTTATGGGGTCTCCGATGCCTCCTTCAATGCGTTACAAACTTTTTGACAAACTGAATATACCCGTTTACACTATGTGTAACGGTATAAAAAAAAGATAAAATGTTAATGTGTATATTTTTTTCGTTACAAATTTTAGAAAAAATATTTTTTCTGCTGTAAAGTTTACAAGGGCATACACTGTAGATAGCCTACACTAAAAAACAAATACAGGAGCGTATCTATAAGAAACATTCTTCTAAATAAATTGTCTTGCATTTAAAGTTCTTCATCAAGTCCGATGAAATGCATTTAAACCAGTGAAACAATCAAAATAATCATTTCCCGGAACGAAACTTAATAACGGCGTTTCCGTAGGTCTTGTTACTTTATGTTTTTTAGTTGGGGATCGATATTAGGCGAGTTTCTTGTGAAATGATCCAGAAACTAGTGTTTTCGTACTAATGTAGATTTTAATAATTGTTCCGGCTGATCCTATTAAATACAACATTGAAAAGGTTTTTAATTATCACTGTAACAAAAATATTGCATTTTATTGATGTGGTTCTTATCAGTAGCTATTGATGGTTGCCAAGAGCGCTTATTATTTTTAATTCGTTCTCGGTCTTTATTAAGTTCATAATTTTACATCCTAAGTACTCTTCGGTAAACTATTCAGAATTTCCATGACAAAATTCATTCCGTAAATAAAAACTTTTTGCTTAATAAAATCAGTAATAATAAATATTGAAATGGTAACTTTAGCACTTTTAAAAATTGAACCCAATTTTAGAAATGCATGCGTAAATGAAAACGCTCCTGTTTGTTAGTTTAAACAAGCGTTTTTTTGTTCCTGAGTTCGATTTGCTTTTGTTTTGCTTTTGAAATTGTTTTTGTGCATTCTAATGTTGTTGTTATTGTTGTTGCTATTGACGCGTCATTCAATGCTGTTGTTATTGTTATTGTCATTTTTGATGCTGGTGCTGCTATAGGTTCTTTTGTTTGCTCAACTTAATTGTGTTTCAATGTGTTTGTATGCATGTATTTTGTTTGCTTTCAACATACTCATACACGCTCACACACACACGCACATACATACATGTTTGTAAGTAAAAACAATTGTTTTACAACGCTCTTGTTTTTCTAATAGAAATTGAATTGAATTTTTGCCTGTTATGCCATTGTAAAGCTCGTTACTATAACAATAGCGACCATACTACTTACTTCCGTTTATGCTCTTTACTATTTACATGCATCGCTCGTTCTATCTTTTTTGCATAATTTTTTTTTTAGTTAATAAAAATAATTTGCATATTTGAACTAAAAAAAAAAAAAAATATTGCATTGTTTGCAGTTATGTACTCTTTCTTTTTTATTATCTTTTTAAAGTCCTTCCATTTTATGCTTTGTTTGTTTAAATAAATTAACTTTTTTATATCAACTTGAACAGCTTTAAATTCGATGTGGAGCCAAAAATAAATAAAATAAATTACTTTACTTTGTCAGCATTTTAGACAAAAAATTATGATGCCGCGACGATTTTCTATTTGCCATAAATAAATAATAAATGGGCAAAAGGTAAAGGAACTTTGTGTTTTAAAATAATAATAATAGGAGCCAGAAGGATAACGGCGATATGGTAGCACCTTTTAAAGCACGCCAAGGTCAAATTGTGTAAATAATAAATTTTGAAAGGCTACAAAAATGACGCGTCGCAGCCATTGCAAAACTTTTGCATTCTAAATGGAGCTGTCAGTAGGATTTGCGTGCAGACGCGCCTGTGTTTTTCTTAAAGGACTATCTATTATATATTTGATTCAGCGTGTCTAGGCATTTTATTTTATATTTGTATTTAGCACACTTTTCAGCTTTAATGTTTGTAGAACTATTTGCTGTACTTTGCATGCATATTTTCAATTTTCATAAAATTTATTGAGTAATTGCATTTATTAGTGTAATTAAAACACTCAAATGCCAAATAAAATGGTAAATTTATAAATTTAAAGCACGAAGTTTGTCGGACAGCCAGAATGATAGACAAACTGAGTTCACGCCGAGGTAAATGCAGTAAACGATGTCATTGCACAGTGGTATTACACTTAGTTTAGAAGTCGAACATATTAAATTTCGAATTACTTTTAAGAATTTTTCTTTAAATATATAAAACGATTTGGAACCGTGCTAACTTATGCGCCTTAAATAAAAAAAACCTTAAAAAAATATATATATCAAACCACTGTGCAACGCATTGAAATGTTAATTTACAAAATGGCGTTCCATTATCTGTTTCACAAATAAAGAGTTATTGCTTTTGATTGTGCTGCGAACAGCGTTGGCAGTTTTAAATTTAGACAGAATTGAGTTAAGTTTAGGGCGCCACCGCACATACATTTCTGATTGGATTAGGTGTAAAAATATAATTTACGTTTCGATTCGATTAGCTGGTGTAAAAAGTTTTTTATTCCATTTGATTGTACGTATATAAATTTTGATTAGCTTTCAAATAAATGTCAAACAATGTTAAAAGTTGAATGCGTTAATATTTTTTGTGCATAACTTTTTTTACATTTAAGATTTACAACAACAATTCAATATTGACTTTCCGTATTTAAACATAAACAGCTTTACAATGTGTGCGTATACGTAATATTAAAGAATCCGATTAAATTCTGTAGTAGGTGTAAGTTTGCATCGGCTTTTAGCAACACAATGCTAGTATTTGTAGTTGCACATACAAACTTGTTGCATTCGCAAAGTATCTTAACATATAAAATTTATTTGTTTGTTGTTGTTACGTATTACGTAGAATGTCACATATACATATATGTACATATGAAAACGTATTATCCGCTTACAATCTATGTAAAAATATTTGATCTATTTTTAATGCTATTTTTAGTAGATACACGAATGCAACATGAGAGCACCGATGGCTTTCGATAATATATGTACATAGGTATGTATATGCATATACTCTAGTTATGTGTATGTGTGTAGGTGTTTAATATTAATAATACACTATGTATTTATAATAAAATAGAATAGCACTATCAGTGACTTAATAAGTGAATGGAAAACATAATAAAAGCCTAAGTCTGCTTGTCCGTTTGTACATCTTTGCATTTTCGCGATTCATTCGCTCAGTTTGGAAGATATTTGTTCAGTTAATTTTTTTTTTCTTGGCGAGACAACGCTCAATTTTTAAACATAGTTCCCATTGATGTACCTAAAAGAGATATTAAATACTAGATACCCTATTTGCCCTTTTCGAATTACATCTTATTTGTCCCGAGCACGTCCACCATCAAAATGGTCATGTTCATCTCATTGGTCGCATAACCTAGAAATACCAAATTCGGTTTGGATTGTACTTGTGATAATCAAAAAAAAACCAAATCGGCCATCTATTTCAGTTCAAGTTTTGAACTTTTTATACACTTAATTATTTCTTATCAAGTATCATCTGTTAAAATACTGCTGTACAAGTGTTGAGCAATTGCGTTACTTAGTTTGATGTAGACAGCTATTTATTGTAGATAACCTCGTGAAATTAAGTTTCATGGAGTAGATTATTTAAATAACAAACGCCATTTTCAATAAATATAGTAATTAAAATTACCTTCATACATCAGTCTTTTTTTTTAAAGATGCAATTTAATACGTCTTCAATTAAGAAGTCCTTCTAACAGCTTCATTAACCACATTTAAGTTGTCTTACATTGTCAGTGACACAAAATTCACCTCCACTAATTTTACTTTAATTTTACAAAACAAGAACAAAATAAAATGTATAAAACTTAAACTAAAAGCAATTACGAAATTGTTAGTAGACCTCAAAAGACTTTATTCAGTCTTTCGTATTTTAATGCAAAATTAGAAATCTAAATTGTCTTTGTTGCCTGGGAATGAAAAAGTGGAAACCACCAAAAATGAAAAATTAACGCAAGCAGCAAAATAGCGATTGCCAGTAGACACGGAAACTGACGAATAACAAATTAAAAAACAACAACAAGAAGAGAAATCAAAAATCCAAAAACAAACTAAAATAAAATTGAAAATAAAATAATCAAAGCAAAGCGCGCACATAAATTAAAGTAGACACTACAAATCGCTCGAGTGGCAGCAAATTCGTAGAATCAGCCAAAAAAAAATAGAATACCTACAATTTTTCAAAAGCTTTGAAGTGAGTTTGCAGTTAGCAGTGAAACTAGAATGAAGTGACTTGACGTTCAGTCGCTGCGGGAGCACAATTATTGCGCCATGACAGACGGTAAAAAGTCGAGTTGTTGGCCATATTTATTCATGATTAAGCGCAACGATAAAACGTTTCAAAATATTTCACTTTTTTCTTTCGCTACTTTAAGCTTTATCGCGCTTACACTTTGCCACGACGATAAATAGCTTAAATCAAAATATTGTCTGTCTTTCCTATTTTGACATACTTGAAATTTTGTTTCGGTACTTTTCCTACTTGCTTTTTTTAAACCAAATTAAAATTTGTTTATTTATTGCACCTGAAGCTATGGAAATGTTTTTGTTTTTATTTATGAAAATTTTAAGTTAGGGTCTCATCAAGTCAATTAAAGTTTGTCACTATTTTGAATTTGAAATTGAAATGTATTTAATGTTTTTGTTTGTCATTGTTGAGTTTTATTTACATATTTTATATTTCTAAAATTCTTTTCAAATTCTCTTAAATACATAAATACTATAAATGCATTATAACGTAGGAATTCCTTTTTCAATTTGAAAAGCAACAAACTTAAGTTTATACGTTTATCAAGAAATGTAATTAAGTTTTTTTACTCATCGTATGGTACATGGCTTGGCATGGCTTAAGTATTTTCTTAACTCAAGGCACACTCAGGCACACAAGCCGATACTCAAAACTACTTTGTTTCATTGTACACTTCAGTTTGCCAGAGGCACTATTTGGATTGCTTTTCATTTGCATGAAGCTGTAATGAAGCTTAAAATCCGGCAGTAATGCAACAGTAAAGTAGCAAAAGCAACAATGACGCTTCCAGCTAACGTATAAAAGCAAAATGGCTTAATGCAACAGCAACAAGACAACAAAAACAACAACAAGAAATGCATTCCTAGTACAATTTTGTTGCAAAAGGAATAAAAATGCTTTCAGTTAAAGAATGCAAGCTACACGATAAGCATTTCACCTGCTTACTTTCTCTGTCTCTCTCTGCTGCGCTGTCATTTCCGGTTACTGCTGCGGCATATCCTTTTCCGCAACGACAACTGCGTACTGTTTCGTTACGTTTCTATGCGGCGGCGTGTGCTGCACTTCTTGGCATGTATTTATGTTGTATTTGTTTTATAAAATTGGTTTTTGTTTTCATATAAATTACAGATTTACTTAAAATTGTTGGCATTTACTATTTTCATTCTTTTTGTATTTATTTATGCAGCTAAGCAAACCAACCTTAATGATGTTTTCACCTTACTCTTTCTTTTATCTAATTGAATTTTAATTAGTTTATTAAGCTTTTTTCAAATATTTAAAGCAAAATTCCGCACAAAAGTTTCTAATGCGCTTATCTCGTAGCAAACAAGTTGTTTTTTTTTTGTTGTTTCACAAAATTCCAACAATTCGAAACATTTAACATTGAATTATAAGTTTTATACAATTATATTTGACTTCCAAATGCTACGTCGCGTCGTAATCAGGTTCATAACTACATATTAAAAATTTACTCAATATACGCTGAAACGCATTTGGAATTCTAATGCGAAAAGCTTTAAAACTTTTATCAGAATGTGCGAAACACGCAGAAATACCTGAAAGAAAGAAGAGAACATTTTAACATTGATATAAACGACGTTTTAAGGCTCTACAAAATTACATTAAGTTGGTGGCCGAAGCAAGAACTCATCTATTAAGCCAAAATGCCCCACAGATTTTAATAAGGAAAAGTCAAAGTAGTCCATTTCTTTGGGTGAATGTGCACCAAAGCAGACCAAGAAGTGTCAGCCGACCAATAAGCTTGTGACAAAAGCTTTTTCAAATGCACTGGTCATCGGTGATTTTTTTTTTTGTTTTTGTCACTAACCCTGTACCCAAGGGTAAAAGGGTACATTAAGTTTGTGTGAATGTACACATAGTAACAGAAAGAAGGAGGCTGGATAGATCCTAAAAGGTATATATATTCTTGATCAGTATTGGAAGGGGAGTCGAACTAGCTATGTCTGTCTGATCCGTCTGGTCTGCTGGCTGCCGTATAAGAGGGATTCTAAGCCGTCAAGCATGCACTTGCAAACGGGTTTTCTGTAGACCCATTTTAAGGGATACCCCCATACAAATATACTCCCAAAACTTTAAAATAATTTAAAACAATTGTCTATCATAGTCCCAATAAAATATCCCAGTATGGGTAAGACCAACAAAATATTAGGTATAGCCCCCACACAAATATACTCCATTTTTTAAGTTTTTGTATGAAAATTCAATACAATGAGGTTCGGTAGTAAGATACGACTTAACTTAAGGTACATAAAGATTGGGTACAGGATATCAGCGTTCTTTCTTGTTTTGTTCTCAATTGTCAAGAAACAAACAAAAAAAAACTTTTACACAATGAAGGTATTTGGTGTGAAAAACAACGAAAACTTAAGCTTCTTAATTTTATGTAATACTAGCAGCTACAGCTACTAGCAGCAATAGCAATATTGTATATACATATACAAATATAGTTGTACTTAATAAGAACTTTTCCAATGAGAAACGAATTTAAAGTGTCACACTTCAATACATTTTCGGCAAAGTTTGTACGCTTAAGTCTCTGAAGGTGAAACAGGAAACTTAGGTTGTACTTCTGGCTTGTATAAAATTTTAATTTGCCAGGGACAAAAACAAAAAAAAGTTATTTTGTCTAAAACGTTGTAAGGAACAAGAGCGGCTTGCACAGCTGCTGTACGTGAGTGTTTGTAGTGTTAAGTTTAAATTCCCAAATGGGTCATAATTTCAAGAACTTCATTTAGAAAGTTTTTGCTGAAATATTGTTGATTTTTGGAATTATGGATTATATTCGTGCTAAAGTTTTTGCTATATTCTGAATCGAATCTTGAACTGAATTCGATGTGAAATTTAGTTTCAGTTTAGACATATATGTTCTAATGTTCTAGCCTGCTGTAGCGCCTTTTAGTTATACGCTCCGCTTAAAAGCAAATAAAACAGCATGCAACAACAGAAATAGTAACTCACATGTATGCAAACGTGTGCAATCAATCATTGCTGTTTTTGGCAGGTATCTGAATAAAGTGGAAGCTACAGCTTGAAATAATGTAACGAATCATGCATTAAACTGGCAACAAACTGCAACGAATACACTCACACATATGTGTACATGCATACATACATACATTTCTATGGTTAAAGAAGTAGCTGCATTGAAAGGTCAAATGAAATGTTGCACATTGAATGTCTAATTGACAATGAATGTGATGAAGACCCTGAATGATTGAGCTCATGCATGTAATGTGAAGCTGAGCCTGGAGGTCAAGCACAAGGACACATTTCTATGTATGCAGTGCAATATGATAAAAAGCAGCTGCCTGCCTGACTGCGAATGCCTGCTGTTGCATACAGGCAGCTGTATGCTGCACGCTAATTTAAACGAAACAAAACATGAAAGACTTTTACTGATTAAAGTTTGTTGATTGTGTGACAACAACAACTAAAAAGTCAAACTAGTCAGATTGTATGTTGCCAATCATGCCAGAGCGGCGAAAAAATACACTTGCAATATAGCAAAATTACACAAAAAAAAAAAAAAAAAAAAAAAAAAAAAATAACGCGTAACCAAAAATACCCAAAATAATCCCAGTTAGAAAGTAAGTTGTGTGTACGTGCTTACCGCATAAGGCCAACGAATATATAGGTCATCAACATGCAAGGACCAACGGCACGATAAAAGGCTGTCTTATGAAAAATATGCGACAAAATCGCAGAAATAGCAAAAATCGCAAGCAGTGTAATCTCAAGCGTTTTGTCTTCGAATGCCATGCTGTGCTTCATACAACAAGGATAACGTTACCGCAGCAACAACAACGAATGCCACGCAAACTGGCAGGCAGGCTGTCATTCATTCATTCAGGCATTTCTGTAAGCTGAAGTATGTCTCTCATTATTGCAAGGTATGATTTAAATGTTTACTGCTCGAGAAATACTTTAATTAAAAAAGAAAATAAATAAATACAATATCTTCGGAAAATAAATTATAGTGCCGTACCAAATGGTGTCTCAAATGTTCTGCAGGATCCGATTCCATAATTGATTCATATAAATTGTTTTTTCAAATTTCAATTTCATAGCCTAAATTTCGAAATCAGTCCTTTTATGTATTAGAAGTAAATGCGAGCATGGAATTTGCCCAGCCAGCGTGGGAGTAAAAATTGTAGCATACTTTCAGGCAATCGAAAGAAAAACAACAACAAATGTTAACTAGATTGGAGCAACATGTAAATTTGTTTGCAATGTTTTCTGATATAAGTAAATAAGAGAGTCAGAGAGAGCGAGAGAGAGAGAGAGAGAAAAGCTTTTTTGGTACATGTGAGCTTTTCATGTTTCAAATATTTGTTTTCTCTGCTCCCCCTTATAACCTTCATCTTGAACTTGATAGTCGAAGTCGTGTTATACTTTAATTCTATGTTTTACTTGATAACATTTTTGTCGTCCTTGTTGTTGTTCGTGCTGCTGGCACACATTTTCTTTGTATGTGTGCGTGTGTGTGTGCGTGTGTGCATTTGTAACAAAAACAAATGCAACAGGAGGGTGCTCATTCATAATTACCAATACAAATAAACTAACAAACATAACGAATGAAAGAATGTAAGAGAGTAGAATTATTACTTAAGAGAAAATTGTTAACAAATTGTTGCGCCTGAGTGTATGCAATAGTACAATTTTTAATGAATTATATGGAAAAGTTTTTGGAAATATGAATTTACTGCACTAAAGATTTCTAAAATTTAGAGCAGTTGGCACACATCACTGTCCCCGGTTCAAAAATTAAAAAGTACCCACATAATTTCTATAAAAAAAAAATTATAATAAATAACAAAATTTAACAATACCCACATGAACCAAAAAATCAGGAAAATTCAAATTCAATTTTGCCCTTATTGCATGGTTTCATGGGCTGAAAAACATAGACACATCGACTCAAAATATTTAATAATTTGCATACAATTAAGTGGATTTTAAACATATGTGTATGACTGCTTATCATTTTCCATCCTTATTATTCTTACCATTATTATTTTACTATCTATGCCAAACATTTTCTTGCGTTCTCTTTTAAAGTAACGGAAAAAAACATCGCAAATGCGAGAATTCTCACTCATAAGCAAATCGTTCATTCATGGACAGCTCGTATGCTCTCCCGAATTCCAATACAGCTGTACTTATACGCTCACGCACACACACACACATACGTTCAAATACAACTTTTACGTTGCAAATCAACAAAATATCATAGAATAGAACAGAACAGAATTGAAGAAGAACGTTATCAAATGCTGAAAGCAAACGAAATGAAATGCCATAAGGACGCACATTAAGGATAACACGGGAGCAGCGAAGTAGTAAAGTTTATAAGGTGAAATACGAAACTGGAGCAGCTCAGTTCGCAGTTGGCCATCGGCGCGAAAAGGTGCTCGAAAAAAAAAAAAAAAAAATATTAAAGAAAAAATTTATAAAAAATATTTGTAAACACAAATTCAAATCAATGCAAATAAAAAAAGTGAGACAAAAAATAAAAATTAAACATTTTGAATAATGCATGAAATTGAAAAATTAACATAAAACAAAGTAAATGAAGCGTGCTTATAAAAAAAAATAAAAACATAAAATAGTAGACGCATTTTATTCATCATAAAAAAGTTGACATATTTATAATGCTTAATAAAAAATAAAATAAAAAAAAAAACTTCAATTTATAATTAAAAAATAAAATGCCAATTAATTTGTTTGATCGATTAACTATTATGTTTGAGTGTTAATAGTTTCCAGTAAATAATTTTTAATACGTCTTTTGGTTTTACAAACAATTGAACACAAATTGAATGCAAAATGTAATTGAAAAACTAGTTGCAAACATTTATTACACACACATGTATGTATGTATGTGCTGTTTGAATAAATATGCTGCATGAATTCATACACAATGCTACACATAATTGCAAACTGTTGCTTTTGTACAATTTTATTATTTTTATTGCTAGCAATAAAATAAAAAGTGCCTTGGGTGCAGTGCATACAGCCACAAAATTAGAGATAAAAATTGGTCAGAGCAGTAACTGTTGCACATACACACGCACTCATATGCGCATCTTTTGTATGCGACAATTGCCAATGCAAAGCATTCATGTTATTCTCTTGCAATCCTCTTGTCACATTTGTAACAAAAAAAAAAAACCGACTAGTAACAAAAGTTGGCAGTCAGCCATAAATGGTAAAACTGAATGCAGCCTGAGAGTATGCAATATTTTTTTTGGTTTTAGTTTAGCTGTAATGTAGCGTCTCCATTGCATTTTAAAATTTGAAAGAAATTTGTCATCGAGTTTTAATAAACTCAAAACATATTTTTTTTTGCACTTATTTAATATAAATAATGCGATTTTGTTTTTTATGTAGAAATTATTTTTATTTGCAAGAATGCTGCACTTTTTTTATTTGAAATTACTAAAAGAGAAATATTAGCGTACTTAACTTTAGATTTATATATTTTGCTTAAAATTGACAAAATTAAATATCTTCAACGTTTGTGCATTAACCTGGAAAACTTTATGAAATTTTTGTTTGCATTATTTGGTAGAATTTATTTGATTTGAATTTGATTCTAATTATAAAATTAAAATCAAAGAACTCTTATTGAAAATTCCAAAAAAAGAACATATATGTGCTATCTCTCTTGCGACTTTAATAAGCAGAAGCTTACTATACAAATGTTTTTTTTTATGTGTTGAGTGTATTTTAAAATAATTTTTTATTTGCAGTTAAATTAAATTAATAAAGTTTGTGCAAAAGTTTTAAAAATTAATAAAAAAAAACTACAACGAAAACAACGCATAAAATCCAATTTAACCAAAACTGATCAAAATTGTCGAAACAATACAACACAAACGTGAAAGAATTTAACGCAATAATATTATAAATAAAATTAAACCTGCAACGGATTAAAATTAAAATATTGAAAGCGAAAGGGTAAGTTGATCAACAGCAATTTTAATAAATCATGCTGCCTTTCTTCTTTTAACTGAAAAATTTTAATTTATTAAAAATAATTTAATATAAAAAAGAAATAACTGAGCTGTTAACACTTTGCATAATATAATATTGTATATATTCTTTTTAATCTTTATTAAATCTTATTAAGTAAAATACATAAATAAATATGCAGCATAAATTGATTCTTTCATTGTATGTGTAATATTTTAATAATAATTTTATTATTTATATTATATCGATAGTACAATATTTATATTTTTTATTATTGCGTGAAATTTACGCAGCTGTTGCGCTGTCCATATAGATAACATTTTATTTATTTTTTATATTTTATCCGTCAAGCGGTATTAAATTCTAATGTAATTTGTCTTGAATGTCTCAGTCAATTAAAGTTGAAAGGTACAACAACATTGAAAGTTTAGTGCCTTTGGGAATTTTCGAATAAAATAAAAAAGAAATGAAAATGGAAATGGGAATGGAAATTTGTCTCTCGTTACTAATGAAAGTAAAAGCAATTTTATAAATATTGTATATGAGTTTCTTGTTAACTAATAAGATTTAAATTGGTTTTAAGTTTTAGCTAAATTAGTTTCTTTTATATTTTTCACATTAGTATTGAAATATATTTAAAAAAAATAAACCACAGTTACGAACAGCTGATTGCAGAAAGTTGCACAGATTAATTTACACAAGGGACGCTCACTTTGCCTTTGAGTGCAAAGTAATTGTGCTGCATGAGTGCATAAAAGAATAAGTGCAAACGATTGCAACAACAACAAACGTAGAAAAAAGTTTCCGTGTTAGTTGTTTGCACTTATTCTTTTATGCACTCATGCTAGACTTCGTGAACATCACAAATTTTTATTTTTCCCAAGACCATACTGAAAACCCTAAATTATTATGCTCAGTAAATATTTTTGCATTTTTAAGTTTTACTTTGATGCCGCTATTCACTAATTACATTTTGAACCATAAATAATTAACTTAACACATTTTTGTTTTTTTTTTAAGTTTTTCAAGAGAAATATTAATTGAATTTCGGCACAAGTCAAAGAGAAGCGTTAATATAATAAGAACAAAGTTAGTAAAATATAATAAAAAAATTTATGCGTAATGACACAAGAAAATTTGAGTAAAAGGCAAAGAAAAGGCTAAACAATTATTTACAACGAATTGTAAATGTCCTTTAGTGAAGCTTAAATTAATTTGAACACTTCTACATTTAATGTGTACTAATGATCTATAAAATCAACTTGATCAGCTTGTTCTAATAAAAAAAAATTAAAAAATTGTTAAGACATATATTTTTATTATTATATGTATGTAGGGTATTTATAGAGTATAGGTGTACATTAAATAGCTCTCTATATTATATAAAAATATCAAATAAAAATATACCTAAAATTTATAAAGCCATAATAAAATTAAGCGTACAACATGTGTTACGGCATTACTTGTTGTTGTTGTTATTTTTGCTTTTAATGTTCGCCTTTTTATTTATTTTTATTGCCGACAAGACGCAATTAGTGTCACCATTTCAGCTGCTCGCTGCTCTTTCGCTTCTTCATATTGTCTGGCTGACACATTCAAAGCCGCGTTGTTAAAATTTTTTATATATGAATTTTCTTTATTAAAAAAAAAAAAAAAGTTACGTATGAGTAATATGCAAGAATGCCATTTTTTAAAAAGCGTAACGCACAAAAGTATGCAAAAGAAATACTAGAAATTTTATTAAACATTGTTGTCATATTTGTTATGCATTTATGAACACCCCCACGAGGTTATCTTGGAAAATAATTAAAAGGCAAATACTAAAAAAACAGGCAATTAAGTGTACAAAAAAAAAAAAAAAAAAACAAACAAACAATATGGCGTAACATAAAGCAAAAGGGGCGAGGAACAAATATTTCAATTCAAGGTGCTATTGCTGTTGTTTTTGTTGTAACCTTTCATGTCAACTTTATTAATTAAATGAAGCACTTAACATAAAAAAACATATTTTTTGTTGCATGTTCTGTTTCTGTTATTGTTGTTGTATTTATATCTCTTTGCTTTATGTTTTCTTTTTAGTATATTAACCTAGAAAAAGATAAAAATACAAATAATAATGAAAGAAGTAAAGAAAGTAGTAAACTAAATAAAAAAAAAAAAACAGACAACAAAGGCAAATTTCGCTAAAGTACCATAACCGGAAGCAATTTAATGCCAACTGTTCATGACATTAAAGCTAAACGAGCAGCAAGAATAGCGAGAAAAATATAAGAAATATAAAAAAAAATAAAAAATCAAAATCAAAAAGAAAAAAGGGAGTAAATAACAAACGAATTAAATGTGGACAGACATCAAATTTAGAAAATTCATTGTCGTTTTTTATCATAAAAAATATTTTCTCTTTTTTCACTTTTTACTTTACATGCTTCTATTTTTTTTTAAATTTTTTTTTGTGGTACTTTCTAAAAAAGTTTTGGTTAGTACAAAGACGTTTTTAGATTAAAGTGCTGAAAGGCTTTCATGATGTGTAATTTGTCATATCTTCATTGTGAACAATTGCTTTTAGCTTC